>JABWTJ010000222.1:600000-814196 GCA_016801875.1 Solanum sitiens | reverse complement strand
GAACGTGACACTCCGATCCCCTAATTCTACGTGTCGGTTCGTGACCCCCGATCCACTAATACTATGTGTCGGAACGTGACACTCCGATCCCCTAATTCTATGTGTCGGAACGTGACACTCCGATCCCCTAATTCTATGTGTCGGTTCGTGACACCCGATCCACTAATACTATGTGTCGGAACGTGACACTCCGATCCCCTAATTCTACGTGTCGGTTCGTGACACCCGATCCACTAATATTATGTGTCGGAACGTGACACTCCGATCCCCTAATTCTATGTGTCGGTCGGGGGCAACCCCCCGCCCACTAATACTATTTGTCGGAACGTGACACTCCGATCCCCTAATTCTAACACTTCATCAAGCCTTCTTTTATACCAAGGCATCACCAATCTCATTACTTTAGTTCATCAAGCCTTCTTTTATACCAAGGCATCATCAATAACAAGGTGAATTAGGGTTTCTTCAAGATTTTGGATTCAAAGCTTCATTAAGCTTATTTTATCACAAACACATAATCACATTCATGAAAGCATAAGATTAAGCATATAGAAGGGTTTACAATACTACCAATACATATCATTCACTATTAAGAGTTTACTACAAATAGTATCAACCATAACCTACCTTCACCAAGTATCCTTGATCAAACAAGCAATCTCTCAAGCTTCTTGGTTCCTCTTGGTTGTCTCTCTCTATAGATCGTTCCTCTCTTCTCCTTGTTCTCTCTATTTTTTCTTCTCCCAAACTCTCTCTCTTTTCCCTAATTTAGCATCTAATTAGGTATAAAAGATGAGGAAACCACCCACTAAGTAACTCAAGGTCCATCTCCTTTACACCCCCAAGGATTTTAGTTATTAACATTGACCCACTAAAATTTATAATTATAGCAAGAATAGTCCAAAACTCCCCTTTAAAACTTACCCAGAAATTTGACCCAGATTGGGATTACGCAACCTGTGACGGTCCGTCGTGCCTACGACGGTCCGTCCTGCACTTCCGTCACGACGGACAGAGAATTGCTCTCAGTACCCAATTCTCAAGAGTTGAGTGTTTGACACGGAAAACCTTCACAACAGGTCCGTCTCCGTCATGTCTGTGACGGTCAGTCCTGCATGTCCGTCACAGACGTCAGAGAATTGCTCTCAGTACCCAATTCTCAAGAGTTGAAGTGTTCTGAAACGGAACCTCACAACGGTCCGTCATTTCTGTGACGGTCCGTCCTGCAGGTCCGTCACAGAGTTCAGAGAGTCGATTTCAGCACTCAAATATAAGAATTCCAAGTGTTTGGAACGAGACACCCTCGACGGTCCGTCGTGCCCATGACGGTCCGTCGTTGGATACGTCGTCTCAGACAGTTTTCCAGAAATAAAATTTGCTGCTCAAAACGACTAAGCAGGTCGTTACAATAGATACCAATTTACCCATCGTTCGTCCTCGACGATCAAAGAAGAAAAGACAGGATGAGAGGGAGTACCTGAATCTGATGAACAGATGCGGATATTTTTTCTTGCTATCAGCTTTCTTCTCACAAGTGGCCTCCTTCAACTGGTCGATTCTCCATTGAAACTTGATTAGTGCAATCTCCCTTGATCTCAACTTGCGAATTTTCTCTATCTAAAATAGCAACAGGTTCCTCCTCATAAGACAAATTTTTCATCAAGCAGAACCGAATCCCAACGAATGATGTAGTTTCCATCCCCATGGTATCTTTTCAACATAGACACATGAAATACCGGATGCACTCCTGACAGCCCTGGAGGCAAGGCTAATTCATAAGCCACCTCCCCTACTCTCTTAAGTACTTCAAATGATCCAATATACCTTGGACTTAGCTTACCCTTTTTCCAAACCGCATCACCCCTTTAATGGGTGAAACCTTCAGCAAGACTTGTTCACCCTCCATGAACTCCAAGTCTCTAACCTTTCGATCTGCATATTCCTTTTGCCTACTTTGAGCTGCTAAAAGCTTTTCTTGAATAAATTTCACCTTCTCCAATGAATCCCTCAACAGATCAGTACCCCAAGGTCTAACTTCAAATGCGTCAAACCAACCAATGGGAGACCTACATCTCCTCCCATACAATGCTTCAAATGGGGCCATGTCAATACTGGAGTGATAGCTATTGTTGTATGAAAACTCCGCTAAGGGTAAGAAGTTATCCCAATGACCACCAAATTCAATCACACATGCGCGAAGCATATCCTCCAACACTTGAATCGTTCGCTCAGACTGACCATCGGTCTGAGGGTGAAATGCAGTACTAAGGTCCAACCTAGTACCTAATTCCGCGTGCAATGTTCTCCAGAACTTAGAAGTAAACTGCGTACCTCTATCTGATATAATGGAGAGTGGAACTCCATGCAATCGAACAATTTCTGAGATGTAGATTTTGGCTAACTTCTCTGCATTGTAGGTCACCTTGACCGGAATGAAGTGAGCAGACTTAGTTAATCTGTCCACAATCACCCAAATAGAGTCAAACTTACCCAATGTCTTTGGAAGACCAACCACGAAGTCCATTGCAATTCTCTCCCACTTCCATTCAGGAATGGGCATTTTCTGAAGTGTTCCTCCGGGCCTCTGGTGTTCATACTTTACTTGCTGGCAATTTGGACATTTGGCAACAAAATCAACAATGTCGCGCTTTATTCTACTCCACCAAAAGTGTTGCTTTAGGTCACGGTACATCTTGGTTGCACCAGGATGTATAGAATATCCGGAACTATGAGTTCAGAGAGTCGATTTCAGCTCTCAAATATAAGAATTCCAAGTGTTTGGAACGAGACACCCTCGATGGTCCGTCGTGCCCATGACGGTCCGTCGTTGGATACGTCGTCTCAGACAGTTTTTCCAGAATTAAAATCTGCTGCTCAAAACGACTAAGCAGGTCGTTACATGAACTAACTAGGAAGCAATGAAAATAGATCCTCTGGGATGCACGGAGGCTCACCGACTGACTCTGAACTGCTCACTGGATCAACGGTGCGCTCGAATGCCTATCCTAGTTACCTATGTCTGCATCATGAGATAATGTAGGACAAATGACATCAGTACATTGAATAAACAAGTATGTGAGTTGGAATGCTAAAACAACATATGCTTGAAAGATATTCTGAAAGTAACACTTACCTTGTCTCTTCTCAAAACTCATTTCAATATAAAGAAAGTTGTTTAAAACATGATGGCAATAATTTGTATAACAAGGATACAACATAACTCAGAAATGTATGTCAAAATACCATAAACTGATGTATACGAAAATATAATAACTTATGTGGGAGTTTCTCAAACTGACAACCATCACATAAGAGCCATAGTGATGATACAACGATCTACCTCACGCTGCCAGTGCATCTTATACCCGGCCAAAGGTATAGGAACTAAACTACTAAGTGCATCCACTAGTCTATTGTGAAAAGGATTCATCTAAAAAGTATGACCCTTTTTAACTCTTGGTGGCTACATGGTTTTATGGAGATGTGAGTTATCTGAACTCATGCTCGTCCCAAGTTCCGTGGTCAATACTACTCCTAAAATATACTAGCTCTTATATTTTAAAAACATCATTCCTAAATGGATTGAGATTAGTGCTAAAAAAACATAGCTCAAAGGCTATCTTTGAAATCTCACTTTCCCTTATTGCTTCATTTAGAAAGCTATTACTCTTTTCAGAAAACTAGCCCGAAAGCTCTTTGGAAATCTCAGCTTCGTTCTTACTTAAATATGAAAACATTTTAAATCTCTTTGGGAATACTTAGCCCCCATATACTTTTTTGAAGAAGAGAACTTCAACTTAACACTTTACTGAACTCAAAACTTAAGTCTTAAAACAACATTAAAATATTTGTGAAAGACTTTTGAAAGCTTTAAGAAATTATCTTAACTTGACTCTTGACTTCTATTTATTGACTTTGATTCTTAATTACTCTTGAATTTACCCTTAGTTGATACTTCATGTAAATTATGGATTCAAGGATTTTGATTTATGATTGGAAAGATCTAATGATGTATAAGAATGATTCTGGATAACTAAACATGAGAAAAGACCGAGAATCAATATTTGAAGGTCCGCGACGCGGAGGTATAATTAAAACTTTATTTCAAAAATGTGTTTTAAGGGAGAACACCACGTGTCAGCTCCTCTACGCGGAGTAGAATTTTCCAAAATCTAGCACCAGGTGCGCGATGGGCCACCATGTTCAAATTTCGCCAGTCGAAATTTCTTCTTTGTTTTTCTTTCTCCAATTCACCCTAACTCGGTTCTTTTTCTTAGATTTATTTTAGATACAAATACCCAACAAATTTACCTAAGAACCTAACTTGAAACGACTCTATAATGTGATGTAACGAACTCAGAAAGTTCCCAACTCAAGCAAATTCAAGGACAATATTTAAATTCAAGAATAGGTAACAAGATCATCAACAATCAAGTGCTTTTAGGACGAATCTAAACTGAAATAAATATTGGCACGTGGAGAACGATCCCAACGTTAGGAGAGCCTCACATACCAGATAGGAATAATTCCTTGGCAAAAATCCTAACTATCTTGATCGATCTTGATGAATCTTGCCCTTTCTTCTTCTTTTCTCTTCTCCTTTCTCTTAAGCCCTAGCGTGAAATTCCAAATTCTAAAACTAACTAAAATCTGATTTGACTCACATAAACTCCTGAAAACGTATTAAAATAATAGGTCAATGAAAAGACTAAATACCCCTTAAAAATATGGATTGGACATTTCCTTAATCAAATAACCCAACTTTTAAAGGGCATAACTTACTCATACGAACTCAGAATCGCACAAACTTGGCAGCGTGTGAAAGATAATTCCAAATGCTTTCATACCATATTTGGAACCACACCTAAATCATCCTGAGCTAGGATTTATTATCGTGTGAAGTTGACCAAAAACATACTTTATCTTGCTTAAAATTTTTGAGATTTCCTTATTCTTTCCAAAAGTAACTATTTACAGATTTTTAAACTTCCTTGTATTTCTCTCTAGTTGAGAGATATTACAATATCTTCCCCTTGGAAACCTACATCTCGAATGAAATTACTTTTACTAGGCTTAGGATAGCAACATCGAGTTCAAACACCCACAAGTAAATGCAAACAAACAACATGCTTACTCATAATTTAGATAGTGCTAAGAAGAAAATTAGTACCTTGGTCTGCATTTTCTCTGCATTCAAAGAGATGTGGATATCTCTTCTTCATGTCATCTTCAGCTTCCCAAGTAGCTTCTTTAATAAATTGGTTCCCCCAAAGGACCTTGACTAATACTACCTCTTTTGTTCTTTAGTTGCGAACTTGGCGATCTAGATTCTGAAAAGGAATCTCCTCATAAGGCAATCTTAAGGCAAGCTATCACTGATCCCAATATTTTCAGTTGGAATGATCAATGAGGGATCTCTCATGCACTTCTACAACATGAAGATGTGAAACAACAGATGAATCACTACTAAATCTTGTGGAAGCTCAAACTTACAACCTACATTACCAATCCTTTTGGCTATGTGATAAGGTCAAATATACAGGAGACTATGTTTACCCATCTTACCAAACCTCATAACACCCTTCATGGGTGAAACTTTCAAATATGCCTAATCATCTACTTGAAACTCTAACACCCTTTTCCTAAAATCAGTGTAGGATTTTTTACAACTCTGTGTCATTTTCAACCTTTCTTAAATCACTTTCGCCTTCTCCATACCTTGGTGAACTAGATCTGATCCTATCAACCCTGCTTCCCCAACTTCAAACCATCTAATAGGAGATCTGAATCTTCTCTCATAAAGAGCTTCATAATGAGCCATTTGGATGCTCTAGTGGTAACTATTGTTGTAGGAAAACTCAATTAGAGGTAGACGATCATCCTAATTATCTTTTAAATCAATCATGCATTCCAGAAACATATCCTCTAAGCTATGAATAATGCGCTCTTCTTGGCGATCTGTCTGAGGATGAAATAGAGTACTTAAGTTCACCTCTGAACCTACGCCTTTTTGGAATGACATCCAAAAATTTGCAATAAATTGTGCACCTCTGTCTGAAATAATGGAGAACAGAACTTCATGCATTCTAACTACTACTGGAAGATACAAATTAGCATAATCTTCTACCGAATGAGTAGTCTTTTGTAACACTCCGAAAGTTCATGTTTTGGTCTAGAGCCTCACATGATGAACCAAGCCTTAAAACATTGTTTATAAGCCTAATTTAATGTATTAAAACTAGTTAGGAAGTTTTAGAATCAAAACATCAACAAACGTCCAAGATGTTCGGAAGCTAGTATACTCAAACTAGTAAAACGCCGTTAGGCTTCGTGAAGGTTTGGGTTTGTTGTATGAAGTCTAAAACTTGTAAAATAACATTAAATATTTAAAATCATGTATATAGGGTTAAAACATCCAGGTCTGATGCCCCAAGGACCGCCTTAGGGGTCCCTTGAAGGGACCCCAACCTTGGCCAAGCAAGCTGCCAAAGGCAGCAACAAAATACACATAGGAGAAGTGTCTCCACATCGCGGACATGGTCCCCCAAGGAACAAAAGTCTTGTTACACGTCGTAGACTAGCAGCGTACTCCTCTGTCCTGAAAA
Organism: Solanum sitiens; assembly: GCA_016801875.1. Taxonomy (NCBI): domain Eukaryota; kingdom Viridiplantae; phylum Streptophyta; class Magnoliopsida; order Solanales; family Solanaceae; genus Solanum; species Solanum sitiens. Next base: position 807,591 of record JABWTJ010000222.1, on the reverse strand, counting down.
CTAATTTAGAAAATCTTGCGGGAACAGCTCCGCGACGCGAACTTGTTCCCCGACGAAAATCTGAATTTGGAATTTAAGTTTGAGTTCATCAAAAAATCAACTTAAGTGAGGGGTCTTTTGGGTATTTTGTGGGAGGGTTATATATTGATTTTCAACCAGTTTTACTCCCATTCACACACTCAAATCAAATCCTCAAATCAAAACCCAAAAGCTCTCACCTCTCTCTACTTTCTCTATCTATTCAACCTCCGTTGAAGAGATAAGAAGCTTGAAGAAGAAGACAAAATTCCCTAGGATTTCACACAAATTTCGTGTATTAATTCTTTATAAGGTATGGATTCTTCACTCTTGGGCTTCCTTTCCCCAAGAGGTCCCTTCAAAGTTGATTTCTTAATCACCCAATTCCAAGGGTTTTCCTCTACAAATGGGTTTTCTTTCTAAACTTGAAATTGATGATTGATTATGACTAATTGTGATTATCCATGGTTATTAAGTGTATATTTTTGAGTAATTGATGTTAATTAATTGGAATTTCGTGTAGATCATGTCCTTTCCCCAATTTCCCAAATCTTGGACCTTGCTTATGAATTGATGGGAATTGATGAATGTATTGATTGTTAGACTTGTTTTAACTATTTTATTTCATTCATGGACTTCCTAGGATCGTGTATTGTTGGGATTGGATCTATTCTTGAAGAATTCATGATTGAACCTTTTTACCCTAACCCTAGGTTATGAATTGATGTTTTATTTGGTTAGTGATGATACAATTCACTTAGTTCTTGTATAGATTACTATTGTATGATGTTGTTAAGTAAATTGATGGGTGAATATGGTTGGATTGATGATAATATCTTGAAGGAGGCTTATGAAGCTGAATTGGTAAGACTTTATGATCTTGAATCCTTACTTCAATTATGATGGCTTATACTTGATGATGATGTTCAATTGAAGTATTACATGTGATTATATTAAGTAGGTGATGGTATGATGAATGCAATTGAAATGTCTTGACTATGTGAATTGTGAGATTATGATTAAGGTATGATGATATAAGTTTGATTGTGAATCACTTATGTGCCTTACTATGATATAATGATGATGGTGTGTTAATCTCACAAATGAAGAGTTGCAATGAAAGGACATTCTCATGCAACACCTAATGAGCTAATGATATGATATACAAGGGGTTAGTCTCCTATGGCCTATAATATGCTATGATAATTAATAAAGGCTTAAAGACATTTCAAAAAGGGACTTTAGCTTAGCACCGACCGAACTACATATGAGAGGTCTCCCTTCCCTATGTGGGAAGGTAGGTTCACAATGTGGGAAGGTAGGTTCACAATGGTTCTCATGAGATAGATATTACAATGCAATGGTGCATAAAGAGGTCTCAAGCATGTCTGCTATTTCTTGAACTATGTTGCCCCGATGGGAATACTAGCTAGTGGATCCACCTAGAATGCTATGTTCATGTTTTGGTTCTACCTTGGCAAGTAGACCACCTTCTTTCAATGTAGGGTTTCATGACACCAGATTCCACATTTAGCTCATGTGGTTTATGTCGGTTAAGGAAATTGTTTCCGAAAGTAAAATGAAGTAAAGTGAACACTAACTAGGGTGACTTAAGGGGTTTGAATTAGTGTAGGTATGGATATGAGACTCTATCTATACATTGCACAAGTTGGCCTTGAGGGAAGTCCTATGAGGTTGTTCTTATGTTATTATGCACTTATGATATCATGAAATGTACATATGTTGTTCCTTTATGATGTTGTTCTTACATGCTGTTAGTTACATTGATGAACATGATATTGGTCTAAATTACTATATGTGGTGATGACTACCTATGATGATATGTGTTATGAAGCAAGGCATTACTTATGATCTCCTATCCTGTTTACTTGATTGTATGGGGTTATGGGGTTTCACATGAGCATTCCACTTGTAGTCTTGGGATGAGATTGTTGGTAAGGGTCTTGTATGTTGATGATATGAACTAATGAAGATGAAATTCTAATATGACTTTATGATGATGTTGTCCTTGTTTATGAACATGTCATATGTTGTTGTGATCCTTGTGTTGTATACATTTTCTTGTGTGTGCATAAGGCTTTCAAATGACTTAGCATGTTTCTAAAGAAATGGTCTTTTTTATGCATGTCTTCAATTGTTTTTTATGTGCATATATCCATACTTAGTACAAGAAGTTGTACTAACTCATATTGCTTCTATTTCTACAATTATGTAGGTTCGGGCCTTTGAAGTATTTGAGGCTTCTTGAAGAAGACTTGGACATCTTCCTCCAAGTGTTGGTAGGTCCTCAAGATCTGAGGATGTTACCTTTCCCATTCTAGCTATGTTGTTGTTATAGTCTAAAGACCATCATTTCATTCCTATTGTTTTAAGATGTTGTTGTAAGCCCTATGTGGCAATTATACATTCGTGTAAGGGCTATGCCCAATGTTTTTACTTCGTTTTAGATGGTTCAATATGAGACAAAGTATTATACTAATTCCTCTGTATTGATTATGTCGTCTAAACGAGAAGCCTATGTAATCTTCATATGCGAGCAGTCTAAGTAAACTCCATATGTAGTATGTGAGAGGTCTATGTAAACTTCACAATATATATATGAAAAGTTTTATTTTTTCCGCATTTTAACCTATGATATGTTATGACGAATGCTAAGAAGCTAGTCTTAGTCCTCTCCGAGGATGACGACGCCAGTTACGTCTAGGGGGTGCTCCCCGGTCGTGACATCTTTACCGGAAAAAAGTGGCTGATTTTGTTATTCTGTCGACAATCACCCAAATAGAATCGTGCTTTCTGCATAACCTTGGTAAACTTGTGATGAAATCCATATTAATCATATTTTACTTCCATTTCGGAAGTTCTATATTCTGAGCCAGACCACCAGGACTTTGGTGCTCTACTTTAACTTGTCGGCAATTTGCCAAAATGCCCTTCGTCATATCATTCAACCAACAGACTTATCTCAAATCACAATACATCTTTGTGGAACCTGAATGAATGGAATATATGGATCTATGAGTTTCCTCCATGATTTTCTCTTGGATTCCATGTACCATTGGTACACGCAATCTTCCTTGATATCTTAACACATCATCTCCCCCTTGTTAAAAAGCCATTACTTTTTGCTTATGAACATTTTCCTTCAATTCAAGAAAAATGGGATCTTGGTCTTGCTTTCCTTTTACTCCTTACACTAATGATGACTCAGCCCCATGCATCACCACTATTACTCCTTCTGTGGAATCCATTAGTCGGACTAGTAAGCGTGCAAGTCTATGCACATCTTTTGCTAGTTCTTTCTTCTCTTCCTCAACATGGGAGTTACTACCCATAAACAACCTTCTTAAGGCATCAACAACCACATAAACTTTACTTGGGTGCTAAAGAGTACTCATGTCATAATCCCTTAGTAACTCCAACCACCTCCATTGTCTAAGATTTAGTTCTTTGTGAGTGAACACATATTGAAGACTCTTTTGATCAGTGAATACATCAGCATGAAAACCATACAAATTATGACGCCATATCTTCAAAGAAAATACTACAACAGCCAAATCTAAGTCATGGGTTGGGTAGTTCTTCTCATGAATGTTCAACTTTCTACATGGATCATCTATAGCCTTGTCATTCTGCATTAAAACACAACTCAAACCAACTGTAGATGCATCACAATCCACCACAAAACCTTCAGTACCTTCCAGTAAGGTCAAATTGGGGCAATAGTCAACCTCTTCTTCAGTTCTTGAAAGCTTTTGTTACAAGCTTCAGACCATTGAAACTTAACTATTTTCTAAGTCAACTTCGTCAAAGGAGACAAAATAGATGAGAATCGGTCTACAAACCTTCTATAATAGTCATCCACAAGAAACTCCTAATATAAATTGGTGATGTGGGTCTAGGCAAATTCTGCACTGCCTCAATTTTTAGAGTTATGAACTTCAATTCCATCTCTAGACACTATGTGGCCTAAGAATGTCAGAGACTCAAGCCAAAATTCACACTTAGAGAACTTGGCATAAAACTCTCTATCTTTCAACGTCTGGAGAACTATTCTAAGATGGTTAGCATGATATTTTTCATTCCTTGAATGGACTAGTATGTCATCAATGAAGATGATAACATATCTAAATAAGTTTGAAGACTATATTCATAAGTTCCATGAACGTTATTGGTGCTTTAGTTAAACCGAACGACGTGACCAATAACTCATAATGACCATAATGGATCCTAAATGATGTCTTTGTAATATCACATTCCCTAGCTTTCAACTGATGGTCACCAGACCTGAGGTCAATTTTCGAGAAACATGAAGCACCCTGAAGCTCATCAAAAAGATCATCAATTCTCGGAAAGGGAAACTTATTATTAATGGTAATATTGTTTAACTGATGGTGATCTATACACATCCTAAGGGAAACATCTTTCTTTCTCACAAACAAGACTGGAGTACCCCAGGTGGGACACTTGGTCGAATGAAATCCTTATCTAATAGATCCTTTAACTTCTCTTTAATCTCTTTAAACTCTACTGGTGCCATTCTGTATGACAAAATAGATATAGGAAAAGTATCTAGAAGAAGATCTGTACCGAAGTCTATCTCTCTCTGAGGAGGAACTCTGGCATGATCATCTGGAAAGACTTGTTGAAACTATTTTACTAGAGGAATACTTCATGAACAGACTGAATAGGAGGTATCTCACCACTAGAGTCATTAACTTGGACTAAGTGATAGAAACACCCCACAGAAACTAACTTCCTTGCCTTAAGATACGAAATTAAACGACCCTTAGGCGCTGCTGAATTGCTTTTCAACTCTAATACTGGCTCGTTCGGAAACATAAACTTTACTAATCGAATTCTAGAATCAACTGAGGCATAACAGGCATGAAGCCAGTCCATACCAAGAATAACATCAAATCTACAATGTGTAACTCAATTAAATCACCCATGGTACTATTGTGATTGACGGAAATGGGACAATCACAATAGAGTCTTCCTGCTAGAATAAACTCACCAACAGGTGTAGAAAAACTGATGGTTCACTAAGTTTCTCAGGAATAACATCAAAGTTCATAGTAACATATGGATTTAAAAAGTATAAACTTGTTGTTGGGTCCAACAAAAAATAAACAGTAAAGTCAAATACTCGAATCATACCAATGACAACATATGACAAATCCTCTTTCTCTTGGCGATTGTTGATAGAATATAAGAGGTTTGTTCCTCCTCCATTACCGGAAGTAGCACCTCTAGGTTAAACTTTGTCTGCTGGAGCAACTGAAGAAGACTAGGTTATATTGCTCTCTTTAACATTACTCAGCCTATTCTTAGAACACTCTCTTATAAAATGATCGTTTTGGCCACACTTAAAGCAATAAGTGAAGCAATAACGACATACCCTTGAGTGAATCCTACCATACTTGGAACATAAGGGAGTCTTAGTACTCCCTTGTGCCATTCTTTCTTGCAAATACGCAAGTCTAGCTCTGAAGTTCTAAGAATTCTGACTATTGTGCACATATTTTGTTCCTTGGTGTAGGTGCACTAGAAGATGATGGATCAGGTCTTTTCTGTTTTTGTTAGAAAGAAGACCAGTCACATTACTCTTTTGTTGCCCGAACTCATTCCTTGATGTCCTATCTCTCTTGCTCTTAAACTGTTTTTTATCCCTAAGTTTGTCCTCCCCAACTTGTTGCACATGGATCATTATCGTTGATATGTCCATGAAACCTACTAGTATGGATGCCTTACTTTCTTTACTTGAAATACTATATAATCCAGAAACATACAAGCTCGTTCTACTCCTCATATAAACAACCATATCCTTGCTTCTCTTAGCTCACGGGGAAAGAAACACCCAATGAAAGCACACTCAAAATAGTCCAACTCACAAACGGTTACGTGTAAGCACGAGATAAAAAGAAACAATTTAGAGATAAACTCTAATACACGAAATGAATATGAAAGAAATTATGCAATTCCTAAATGTTGTAGCCTCTTAAATGTAGATGTGGCGCGCTTCAACGGATAAGTAGGACGCTATGGATACGACTTCATAGACTCCCTTGGACTCTTGAACTCTGTTATTTGATACCAAGTTTGTCACACCACGAGCCTACACCCCAGACGTGGCTGGCACTCGAAGACCATTGCTTTCCCAATCAAACCCTTGGCCTGACTTACTTAACTCAAAGGAAGACAATATGCATATTAATAAAGATTAATAACACTTAACTGAACTGAATACTAAAATAACTGAGAATGCTTAATGGTTAAACATTCAACTTGGCAAAAAGTGGCAACCCAATTATTAACAATAAGAAATGATAATGAAACGACTCAAAGGACTAACATCTGACTGTCTATGAAACCTGTAAAACAACTCAGATGGATGTTGGGTCAAACCCCACATATCCTAATGAACTAACTAGGAAGCAATGAATATAGATCCTCCGAAATGCATGAAGGCTCACCTACTGACTCTGAACTGCTTAGTGGATCAACAATGCGCTGGAATGCCAATCCTAGTTACCTCTGTATGCATCATAAGACGCTGCAGGACAACTGGAATCAATACATTGAATGTACGAGTATGGGAGTTGGAATGCTAAAACAACATAGGCTTGAAAGAGATTCTAAAAGAAAAGCTTACCTTAGATCTTCACAAATCAAGAATACTTAATTGAACTGATTTCAATATAAAGCATTTTAAAACAAGTTCAATATAAAGAAAACTATTTAAAACATGATGAAAACTCTATGTATATAACAAGGATACAATATAACTCTAAAATGTATGTGAAATTCAATAAACTAATGTATATGAAAATACAATAACTTATGTGGAGTTTCTCTAACCGAAAACCATCATATAAGAGCCATAGTGATGATACGATGATCTCTCAGACTGCCAGCGCATGCTATACCCGGACAAATGTATAGGACCTGAACTACTAAGTGGATCAACTAGTCTATTGTGAAAATGATTCATCTAAAAAGTATAACCTTTTCTACCCATGGTGGTTACATGGTTTTATGGAGACGTGAGTTATCTAAACTCATGATCGTCCCTAATTTGGTGCTCAATACTACTCTCAAATAAACTAGCTCTTCTGTTTTATGAACATACTTCTTCTGTGATTTGAGATTAGTGCTCAAAAACTTAACTCAAAGGCTATCTTGGAAATCTAAGTTTTCCTTCTTGCTTCATTGAGAAAGCTATTATTGTTTTCAAAGAACTAGACCAAAAGCTCTTTGGAAATCTCAGTTTCCGTTCTTACTTAAATGTGAAAACATTTTAAATCTCTTTGAAAATACTTAGTCCCCATATACTTCTTTGAAGAACATAACTTCAACTTTTCTCTTTACTGAACTCAAAACTTAAGTCTTTAACAAAGTTAAACATTAATGAAAAACTTTTGAAAACCTTAAGAACTTATCTTAACTTGACTCTTGACTTTTCTTGACATTGATTCTTAAGTGCTCTTGACTTGACCCTGAACTGATCCTTGAATTGAATTATGGATTCAAGGATTTTTATTTGTGATTGGAAAGATCTCGTGATGTTTAGGAATGATACTAGATAGCTAAACATAAGAAAAGACCGAAAATTAATATTCAAAGGTGGGTCCGCGACGTGGAGGCATAATTAAATTTTTGTTTTGAAAACATCTTTTGAGGAAGAACACCTTTTCTCAGATCCGCAATGAGGAGAAGAAATTTCCAAAATCTAGCACCACATGCGCGACGTGCCACCATGTTCAAATTTCATCCGTCAAAATTTCTTCTTCGTTTTTGGTCCCCAATTCACTCAAACTTTGTTCTTTTTCTTAAATTAATTTTAGATACATACACCCAATAAATTTACCTAAGAAACTAACTCGAAATGACTCTATAATGTGACGTAAAGAACTTTGAAACTTCCCATGGGCAATATATAAATTCAAGAATAGGTATGAAGATCAACAACATTCAAGTGCTTTCAGGACGAATCAAAACTGAAATAAATATGATTGGTACGTGGGAGAATGATCCCTATGTTATGCGAGCCTTACAAGCTGATAGGAATGATCCCTTGAAAAAAATCCCAACTATCATGATCGATCTTGACGAATCTTGCTCTTTCTTCTTCTTTTCTCCTCTCCTTTCTCCTTAGCCCTAGCGTGAAATTCCAAATTCTAAAACTAACTAAAATTTGTTGACCCATATAAACTCTTGAAAAATGATTAAAATAATAGGGCAATTAAAAGACTAGAATACCCCCTTAAAAATCCAGATTGGGCATTTCCTTAATCCAACAACCCAACTTCCAAATGACATAACTTACTCATACGAACTCGGAATCGCGCAAACTTGGCGGCATTGGAAAGATCATTCCACGAAATTCCCAATCATATCAAGAACCAAACCTGAGCTAGGAGTTATGATCGTGTGAAGTTGACAATAAAACTTACTTAAATTTACTTAAAATTTTCCAGATTTCCTTATTCATTTCAATAGTAACTATTTCCAGATTTTTAAACTTCCTTCTAGTTCATTCTAGTTACGAGATATTACACTTCCAATAATGGTAGTCATGACAGTATCCAACAAATCGAACAAGACACAACTCCTTTACCAAAGATGGCACATGTTCTCAACTCCGTGAAATCTTTCATCATAGAGGAGGAATACATAAAAAAAATACATCCTTAAGTGCCCCGTAAGACTCAACAAGTGCACCATGGATATCAGAATCATAACAAATCCTAACTCCAAGAAAAATATGTTGTACTTTTAGTACCAACACTTGTGAACCTTCCAGCTGATGAAGACGAAGAACCTCCAAAAATGAGTCTAATGATATGGAATTATCATGGGTCCGAGCACTCTAACTTCCGTATAAGTCTTCGGTCTATGCTTGGCTACTATCGCCCAACTATGGTTTTTCTCCTGTTGACTCAAATCACACATCACCAACACCTCGCAGATGACTTTAGCTTCAGTGATATAGCTAATATTCCCGCGATTAAATGTTGTGGAGGAATGACAATAGTCTGGAAAAAGGAATTTGTTGTTGTTGATGGACTTGTAATCAACAGCGAGGAGATACATTGTACAATTAATGTACAATGACATAATTTAATTTTATGTTAGTTTAATTATAATAGTATTATATATCATATAATTTTATAAATATTGTTGTTTTCTGCTAGACTTAAATTAAATTTTGATATACTAATAAGGAGTTAAAACAAATATTCAGGGATAATATTATTTTAGATTGTCATTTAACTATGAAGTTTTCTCATAGAATGTAACCCAACTTTGGTTTTTATTGCAATAGTCACTCATGAATCACTCAACTATGCAAACACTTTTCATCGAAAGGACCATACCATGTTTGTACTTTGTAGAATGAAAATCGGTAAGCATATAACTAGGTGTTAGTTATGTAGAGTATAAATCAGTTTAGTATAAATGATTGTATAATCACACGAAGCATTATATTTTGTGAAAAGAAGATACTTTATCTATCAAAGTTTATTTTTTGGCATAACACTAGTGAAAAGAATTGAAGTGTGTTGATGATTGTGTGATAATTAGTGTGTTTAGTTTTGATAGTAGAAATGGAAGTCATATAATAAGAGAATTGAGTTATGTTTAAAAGTTAACAAAATGGGAGGGCTTAATGAACTAATGATCATTTAATAGGATCGAAAACTATGAATTCTTACATCAAGATTAATCAATATATGACCTTTTTTCCCCTTTATAATTGCATTTGTTAAACTATAATTGCATTGTGCGAGACATGATGAATTTTAAGGAAGCTATATTATGTTGGATAATTAATGAGTGTACTTAAAAAAGATTTGATGCAAGCAACATTATTTTTGTTATTACTTTTTAGACAGAATTACATAATCCAATGAGTTGTATTCTATTATATTAGTGAGTAGTCACATTTATTTACTTTAGGTATAAGATGTAGTAGGTTTGGTTAATCATGTTGACACGGTCCTTTCGAATAAAATAATTTTAACAAGGAAATAACAAAGATCTTTGTGATGTCCCACTAATTTTAATAAATGTAAAAACTGACTGGAGTTTAAAAAAAACTGAAGAGCTTGATGAATTGAATGACATTTATATTATGAATTTGATTTTCACTATGTGAATATTTATATTATGAATTTGATCTAGTCATTACACCAAAAGAAAATTTTCACTATTTTTATAGTGATGTTATGTAACATCTCGTAACTCAAAATAGCTAAGAATAAGTTGAGAAACTAAAAATAATCACTTCTGGAAAGAAAGGGAAAAATCTGGAAATTTTTCTTAGCCATTTTCAAACGACCATAACTCCTAGCTTAGGTTGCGTTAGAGGTAGTTCTTGATATGGTTGGAAAACCCTTGGAGATATCTTTCCAACGCCGCCGAGTTTCGCATTTTTGATATTGTGTGACAAAGATATGCCTATCGAAAGTTGGGTTGTCGGATTGAGGAAGGTCCCAATCCAGATTTAAGGAATGGAAAACTAGCCTTTTCACCAATTAATTTCCTATTTCATTTTAGAGATTTATTTAGGGTAAAAATCAGTTTTAGTCAGATAAGAAAGTTTTACTTTACACTTAGGGCGTGGAGAAGGGAGAAGACAAGAAGGAAAGGGAGATCAAGGATTCGCCAAGAACGCCAACGAATTGCGAGTGGAATTTGTCAGGGATGATCTCTATTAAGGTATTTGCGATCTTTCGTGTTGGGTTAATTCATCCACACACCAAACTTGTTTCAATTCAGTGGTTTTAGAATTGTTTACGTGTTAAGAAGTGAGCTCTTGTCGAATTTTGTTGAATTCCTATTGGTTGAGTTGTTTGAATGCCCATTGATGTTGATTCATGAATTCTGAGTTGCTTTTTGAGTTAGATCTATTGGGTATTGGAGTTATTAGTAATCCTAAGGGTTTGGGAAAAGAATTATGGAGGTTTAGGTGATTTAGGATCAGAAAAGGAGAGAAGAAAATAGTTCAGACGCATCTGGGTAGCACCAGGCGCGGCGCCCCCCATCTGCGCTAGAACACCAGGGGGCGGGGCGCCTACAGTGCGCCAGAAAGGTGCCTCAGACCAATTGGTCTGGCGCGGTCCAAACATGCCCAAATCGGTGTTTTTCACCAAGTTTTCACCATCCAATGATTCTAATTACTTCATATTATTTCTAAACACCTAGAAATCACCAAAGAACATGAATCATAACCTTGAATCCATAATCTAATTCAAGGAAAGTTAAGATCAAAGTCAAAGAAGTTAAGAGTTAAGTCTAGAAGTTAAGAAGTAAGTCAAAGCAAAGTTCTTAAAGGTTTTCAAGAGTTTTTATTAAACGTTTTAACTTCGTTTAAAGTCTCAAGTTTCAAGTTAAGTAAAGAGTGAAGAGTTGAAGTCTTTCCTTCAAAGAAATATAAGGGAACTAATTATTCCCTAAAAGTTTATAAATGTTTTCACATTTAAGTTAAGAGGAAACTAAGATTTCCTCAAATAGTTTTGAACAAGAAAAGGGGAACATTGATTCCGAAAGAGCTTTTTAAAGCTAAGCGTTGAACAATTATATCGACCCAAAGAAGGAAGTTGATTTTAAAAGCATGAGCTAAAGTATATTTTGGGAGTAGTATTTAGCACCGATGTGGGGATAAGAGTTCATATTGACTCAAGTCTCCATGAAAATCATGTAGCCATCATGCGTATTAACGGGTTATACTTCTTAGATGATCACGTAAGTTAAGCTAGTGGATCCACTAAGTTAAGTAGTTCTATGCGACGACAAAGTATAGGACACTTCTAGCAACATGGGCAAGACGCTTTATCACCACTTAGGCTTATAGTGGTTGTTGTTAGTTAGAGAATCTACCACAGAAACTATATTACTTCATATATAAGTAAAGTTGAGTTTGTTATTGCATTTTCTTTAACGAACTAAGTGTTTACATTGTTTTTACAAGATTTTATATACTTCATGTGTCTTACTGCTTTATATTTAGTCAAGTTATTCATGAGTTGAGCAGAGCCAAAGTAAGTGCTTTTTCTTATTGTTTTCAAGCTTAAGTTTTGTTAGCATTCCAACTCGCATACTCGTACATTCAATGTACTGATGCAAGTTGGCCTGCATCGTATCATGATGAAGATGCAAGTAACCAGGATCAGCATCATCCAACGCCTCGTTGATCTAGCTAAGCAATCGGAGTCAGTGGTGAGCCTCCTTGCATTCAGGGGGACACATTTATTACTTTTAGTCTTTCATTTTAGGATGTTGTGGGGTCTTCCCCAACATCCATCTCAGTTTTAGAAGGTTTCATAGATAGTCGGTTAGAAATTTTTGTTTTGAGTCTCTCTTGTATTGCAAATGTTTTGATATGAGACTTAAGTGCCATTTTGGCCAAGATATTTATTTCAAGTTATCTTTATGAGAATGTTTCTTTCTTTGTATTGAGTTAACTTTCGCTGAGTTAAGTAAGCCAGGCCAAGGGTTCGCTCAAGCCCAGCAATGGTCATTGGGTGCCGACCACGTCCAAGGTGTAGGCTCGGAGCGTGACATGTCAAAGAGTGAATAGGTGAAAAAATTAGTGTTAGCATCAACGCCATTAAGACATGATTTTAATTTTAATTCTTAAAACTCTGCTTATATTAATGGGGAATATGATTCAACTTGAAATTACTAGCTTTTTCAGTAGTTATATGAAGAAGTTAATTGGGCAAAGATTGAAGAATTGAATGTCTACTATTTTAGGGGTTTCCCCTTATTCTTGAATAGATCAGAATAGGTTCTTATAGTTAAATAGTACATTGCGGACAAACTTAATAATGCATGGCTTATATATTTTGAAGCTAGTCACTCCAGACATTAACATTACATTAAACTTAGCAAAGATAAGAGAAAATAACAACATTTTTAATTGTCATAAATTGTTACTAGTACCACTATAACTATACTAGCATCAAATGACATTATAATATTACTTTTAATAATAAAAAAATGCAACTATTGATGATGATGTCGTTGTGATGGAATCGGAAATTCATATTGTTGATTATTTGTGGTTAAGACATTGGTGATGGTGATGGTGAAATTGGAAATTGTATCGTTGAATCCAAATGATTGAGGTATTAATGATGTTGATGGTGGTGGTAGTGTGTGTGCGTGGGGGGTGGGGGTGCTGGGATGGTGGAATTGGAGATGTTGATGGTGGTGGTAATGTGTGTGGGGGGGGGGGTGCTGGAATGGTGGAATTGGAAATGATATTGTTGCATCCAAGCGATTGAGGCATTGGTGATGATGATGGTGGTGATGGTGGTGGTGGTTGTGCTGATGGAATTGTGGTGGATTGTCAATGACAACATGATGAACTTGATGGTAGACGAGCCAAGTGCAAATGATATTGATAATTGTATGTGAGAGATGTTTTGTTTTCCTTTCCAATAATTCGGTGGAGAATGATATCAGCCCCTGCTGCTTATTTAAAGCTATTAAATTGTATACCTGGATTATGTATGTCTCTTCCAAATTTTATATTAACAATATTGGAAAAATACTTTATTACTGGTCAACTTTGTATGAATGAGTTGGAATAATTTATACAACATAGATTTTTTTGTAAACATTGTATTTACTTGCATACTAGGTAATTTGCCCGCACTTCGCGCAGTAATAAATAATAATTGCATTGAACTTGCAAATAATTCTTTGACTAATATCCATATCTTTAAAATAATGGAAAAAAGGTGCTTAAAAAATATTAGCAATATTCCAACATGAAGTTGACTATTTGTCATTATCACATAACTCAAGAATCTCAAATGAATGAATTATTTAGGAAATAATAAATCATTGGTTCTTTAATAAACATTAAAAGACAAATAAAGAAGAAAATAAATAAATAAATAAATATATATATATATACATATATATATATATATATATATATATATATATATATATATATATATATATATATATATATATATATATATATATATATATATATATATGTATATATATACAAAGGCATTTCGTAAGAAAAAGAACACATTTAAGTTGCATAGATTATACAATTGTGATATATGTCTTACAAAAAATTCAAATATTTGTTAACAAATTTAAAAAGAAATTAACCTTGAACATGAAAGCAACTTGCATAATGAATATCAAAACATGAATTCTTGAAACGGAGTACAATAATTATTTTCTGCACAATGAATATACCTACTATATGTGTATATGCTCAATATAACCGGAGACAATAACTTTGCAGAAATATACAATAGAGTTTAAAACATGTACCCAAAAACAACAATTAATATCATAAGCATATAAATTAATGAGTGTAAAAACATACCAGAATATGTAAAATATATTGAAATAGAAAGGAAAAAATAAAGTCCATTAAATGCACAATGTCCCCTTAAGAATACAATTCCCCTCTAATACCTTTAAAGAATTATATCCTCTCAGGATGGAACGATTTTATTCATTAACGTATTGATACAAAAAAAATGGTGTTAGTAAGTCACTCAACATTAGCAAAGTACATAAATATTTAATTGTATAGAAGAAGAAGAAGTTTAGAATTTTTGTTTTTTAAAAATGAGAGGAAATCTCTATATTTATAGACAACAAATGGTAGTGTGAACAATTGCTTATTGTGCTTTATCGGAAAGGTCACAACTCTTTGGAAAAGTCACAACCCTTCGAAAAGGTCATAACCTTTCATAAACATAACAACTTTTCGTAAAAGTTGCAACTCTTCATAAAAGTCACAAGTTTTCATAAAAATCACACCTTTTAATAAAAGTTACAATTTTTTATAAAAGTCATAACTTTTTATGAAAGGAGAAGGCTAGTTTTGAAAATAAATAAACTAAAAGGGAACTTGCTTGTGGTTGTGCCACGTAGGCAGGCCTAGTGTTCTTATATATATGTATATATATATATATATATATATATATATATATATATATATATATATAATTTCCACCTTTTTTTCCAAATAATTTAGGGGAAATGCATAAGTACCCTCAACCTACGCCGAAATCTCAGAGACGCATTTATATAGGAAAGGCTCAAAATAGTCCTTATATTTGGATTAAGGCTCAAAATAATCCTTGAGTTTTCACATAGAGCACTAATAGTCCCTCGTGTTTGCAATATTGGTGCACATTTTGTGCTCCCCTAAAAGTTTACCTATTTTTCAACATTAATTTTGTCCATAATTTTATATAAGGAATGTCCAATCGTTTTTTTATATATCTAAAAGAGATATAATAACTTTATCCGAGAGAAGTGATAAGAAAAACACCTTGTGTTCACTAGAAAGTTTACTGCAGCTAAACTAAGAACATCATAAGAAAAAATTGTACTATTGCACGTGAAATTATCGTGATGAATCTCTCGACTTTATCTGCATTATGATTTTTACTAAATAAAACAAAGTGTTTTTCTTCTCACATTCTTTCATATGGAGTTGTTATTTCTACTAAATATATAAAATGACGATTGAACATCTCATACATAGGTTATGGATAAAATCAATGCTAAAAAATTAGTAAAATTTTGGAGAAGGACCAAAAGTGCACCAATATTGCAAACATGAGGGACTATTAGTGCTCCACGTGAAAACTCAAGGATCACTTTGAGACTTAACCCAAAGAAGAGGGACTATTTTGATTCTTTCCTCCACACTTATACTATACTATGGTCCTACTACCTCCCCCCTAACTTATTTTATAAATAATTTCTACCTCTTTTGAGCCTACGTGACACTATCTTTTGGGTCAGCGCGTGTTGACATTTTTTTAAAGCTAGTGTCACGTAGCCGAAAAGGGGTAGAAAATTATTTATAAAATAAGTTAAGGGGGATAATAGGACCTTAATATAGTATATGTGTGTCTCTGAGATTTTGGGCGTAGATTGAAGGGGGGTACTTATGCATTTTCTCTTTTTAAAAAATCAAGATATAATGAATTGTTTGGTTTAGCCTTCATCTTTAGTCATAAATATAGAACTATATGAATGTGGTGTGAAAGAGAGAAGTAATAAATAAAGATAATTTAGTCAAATCACCCTTTACCTTTTTCTTAGGGTGTGTGCAAAACAAAACAAAACATGAGAAGTAAAATATATCGGAGGGTAACTTTAAATATCTTTTAAGAAAATTCAGATTTACTATAAACATAGTTGTAACATCATCAAGATTCTACACAAATATTAAATTCAAAAAGTGTCTCTTTCTAGTAATATATTAAGGGTACTTAACTTTGTGAACACAGTCGGCCTTAAAAAACATGTGAATTTCGATTTCGATCACGGAAATCAGTTCAGGCCTAAAGTATATATAATTGAGCATGCTTGATAGAGCGTGCACCTTTCTTAACTACCACTTTTGGGTCTAAACAAGAAATATCTTTGTAACACTAAGCGAATACATTGTTATACTCTTTGAATAAGTCAACATAAGCGCTCTCTGTTCATCAACTTCACGTAAAGGTTGACCTATTTTATTGCAACTTTTACCCCTTTTCCAGATCATGCAGAGTATACTAAGCATCTTCATCTTCTTGAAGTTTGTCATTGTCGAAAGATATATGTGTCAACACTATGAAATATCCTCCAAATTTTCATCAACTTCAATTTTGTTGGGGATGACTTATCCTTTTCATCTTATATGGTATCATGATACAAAGTCCTTCGATTTTTATGTAGCTTAAGTAGAATATACCTCTTTTAAAAAAAGATTGGATTGGGTTGGTTATTAGGACGAATTTAAGGTTAAAAAGCATTTGAAAAGAAATGAAAAAGGGGGCGGATTTGGGATTCACTTAAGGAGAAACTACTAATTATTCAAACATTTTTACAATATTTACTAATTCTCCATATAGTTTGAAATAATTACGTTTTATATAACGAATTAATTTCGTATCAAATTTTTTGTAATCTACACATAGATACATTTTTTTTTGCTACTAGATACACTATAATGGGGAGAGAGGCGAGAAAGATTTATCTCTGTATCCCATATACACGTGAATCACGGTAGATACACGCTAGCTACGTGTATCTGATGCGAATCACATGAATCTGGGATGTCAGATAAATAGGAGCGTGCGGAGCGAGATTGGAGGGAGGCCAGTGAGATTTGTCTATGTATCTTAGATACATGCAAATCAACTTGGATACAATGCATATAGAAAAATTACACATAATTTTGACCCCATGTATTTAGACGCATCATAATCTGATAAAATTTACAATATTACAAACTACCATGTATCTAGATAATTAACTCCTACACTAGTCCAATTTTTTAAAGTTACCCCTTCATTAAAAAATGTGACTAGATTAGCTTTAAGAAACGGTAAAAATATTTATAAAATAACCAATTTTGACTCAAAATGATTTTCAATTTAAAACCATTTAACACATTGCAAATTAAATTGATCTGAAATAAAATTAAGATGAATTAATCTTTTTGAAGCACAAAGCAAATACCGTACCTAAATAAAAAAATATTTTTTGGACAATATTTCATAGTCCAGAGCCAATATGGCAACAAAGTTTTTCAAAAATTCCGAAAGGACAACAAAATTGTTTATCAAATCAAAAGTACAACAAATTTAAACATCGTTTAAATCAGAGTTTCCGCCGTAAGGCGTGGATACCCATGCAACATGTAAGGCGCAGGCAACTTTTAGCCTTGTAAGGCTCAGCCGCCATGAGCCTTATAAGCACAGTGAATATGAGCTTTGCAGCTTTTTTCTATAAAAATAAACAAAAATTGTTGCTGTTGTCTAGCCTTTTGGTTATCAAGACTTCTGAGAATATAAAAAATTCTAAAAAGAAATGTTTAAATGATTATTTAATCTAAAAAGAAATGTTTAAAACAAATGTTTTCTAGCCTCATCATCTTTGGGATACACTCTTATGTATAACAAGTATGTAAATAATGTACATAGATTATACAAACATGGGTGGTTAAAAAAAGACATGTTTTTTTTTTTTTAATAATAATAGATTATAATTTTTTTTAACAAATATTGAATAATATTTGTAAAAAAAGTAAAATTTTCATGAAAAATGAAGGAATTATTAGAAGAAATTTGACATATTTGGAGTAGTATATCTCAAGAAAAATAATTTAAAATAAGAATGATTATGTTATCGATTGAAAACTAGGAGAAATCAATTATATAAAAGTTATTAACAATTTAAGTTTAGGGCACCGTTTAATTTTTGTTTTAGGTCACTAATATGCTTGAGCGGCCATTTGTGAAAAATAATAATTATAATTATATTTTGTTGTTGGCTTTATTTAAAATTACTAAAAAAATAAAAAAACAATTAATGATAAACTTATGTAGTAACACTAGATAGCTAATAGTTGATTGTATTTTATTACTATTATATAGAAGAGCCATCACATGGACGACCAAGGGTATAATAGTAATTTTACTGCTAACATTGTGGCCAGATATTTTGAGAAGCAAGTATGGACAATTAAGGGCATAAAGATATTCATAGCTAACATTGTGGCAAGATATTTTGACTTTACTCATTACCATTACAATTCTAGCTAGGTCTAGAAACTTCCATCTTCTTCATCATTGTATCAATCTTCATTCTATATTAGTACGAGTCTCTTTGTAGGATAAAGGGAATTTACGTGTAGCAAGTGTTTGTTGCTTATTTATCTCTTTGTACTATTTTAGGAAGCAACAATATTTGTTCTTCTTTATAAAAAGAATAAAAAATAATAATTGTTCTTCTTCAAAAAAAAAAAAGTTCCATATCTCTCTATCCCATAAAAGAGAATTTCTAGATTTTCTAATTAGAATGTTTTTCACAGACATTAATTCTTAAAATGATTTGGTGATTTCTTTTTTTTTTCTTAAATGATGTGTTATCTTCTTAATTTAATTTTGGTAAATAACTTCCTTTACTTTGATGCTATGGCATTATTTTCATTTCAATGTACTTTACCTTGTGGAATTTCAATGCCTCAGTTATCTAATATTCTTGTTTTATCAGTTGGAATATAGTAATTGCACGATTTGAATTTTACAGGATTTTGAAAGTGGGACAATGCTACAAGTTTAAGAGGTAAATTCTGGACGGTTATATTCTATACACTTAGTTATAAGAGAAAATGGTACTTGTGCTTCAATCTTCATATGCATGCTCTACTATATAGTTCTATGTACTTTAGGAAAAAAATTGCCGGTAATATTATATATTTGTGCTTTATTGAGTTGTAATATAATAGCCATATAATTTGAACCTTACAGAATTTTGGAAGTCGAATTTACTCGAGGTGGAGAGACGAACGCTTTGGAGTGTAATAGGTAAACTAGGGACTTCTTTGTTCTGTATGCTTAGTTACACCAAAAATTGGTAGTGTTTAGTTTCTTTTACGGTTTGATATTTGAACTCATTATCCTGCATGCACTTTGTTTCAAAATCATTTTCTCTTCTTTAATTAGGAGTTTTAAAAGGTTAAGGCACTTTAGGAATTTGTACGGAGAAAAATGTGCCTTTAAAGTTACTGGTCCATTTCTCATACGATGTAAACAAATAACTTCAAATAAAGCTCTTACCAAATTTTTATCGACATAAAGTGCAAGTTTAAAAATGCTTGCCCACCTACAGGTAATATGAATTTTATATAAATTACCGTAGAGAGAAGGAGGAGACTGAAGAGGGAATTTCGGCAAAGGCTGGTAAATTTCTCTTCTTGTTGTATGATGATAATATTATGATACTATGGTGTATTGATTTGAACACCGTCTTACCAGCTTCTGTTAATGTTCATAAAAGTTATATTTAGTCGTATGGTGTATAAAGTTATTTTCTTTAGTTCCTACTTAGTTAAAAAAATTAGCAATCTTAACGGACTTACTTCCATTGATTTCAGCTATGTGTTATGTAAAGTCATTACTTGACCTAATAGTACAGCCTCCTTCTGGAGATGTTAATATGGATAATGTTGAGGATTTCAGGACTTCAAAGCGAATTGTCATTTATAATGAGGTATATTTAATTGCTTGATACAGTTTTTAGGAGATTTTTTTGGGTTCTGTTTTTAAGGCTATGACCTCCTAAATTACACTTGTTCATGTTTTCTATAATATAATTCCATGTCAGATTTTACTTCTGTCTTGCTTCGGGTATTTCTTCATCAGGAGAAACTTCGTGATAACCGTTTTAATCCATTTGAACCATTGGTGATGAGATAATTATATATTAGTATGCAGACATGAATATGACTTTTGATGGTGATATAATGGCAATTGAGCTTTTGCCTCAAGAACAGTGGCACGAGGAGAAGTCTTTGGCATTAGCTTATGAAGGTTTGTCCACATTTTTTTTACTTTAATGAACATGATTTTCGTTTATATTGCAAAATTGATCTACTTTTCTTTAGAACTAGGCGAAATGGCCTGGATTTGTCCTCTATTAACAATTGAATCATCATGATATGGACTTGTTGACTAACTTAAAATGATTAAAGAGTTATTAGTATCTGATCTGACTAATTAGCACTATCATTTGTCATACGTGGCTTAAATCCACCCCTTCTACCTCCCCTTAACTCTTTACATGACCTCCATTCAACCTATCAATCCTTCTTCATCTACCATCGTCATTGTTGGCCATGGTTATGGTCAAAGGAAACAATACCGTCAATATATGCATCTTGAGTTTAGAATGTATCTCTTAATTTTGTTTTGCCAATTGTTCTCTCTCTTTCTTATTCTGCTTCTAAGGTTTATGTTTTGTAAATTTTTTCATCATGTGGTGACAACTAATATATCATTATTTAGAGTTGGATACAAAATATTATGATTTAGGAATATTGAATTGTGATGTCACTGACGACCAAGTTATTGTTGAAAGTGATGAAAGTGATGAGGGAACTCTGAAGTAAGTTAGATTAATTGTTCTTCTTACTTATTTCCATCCGTTTCACACTTAGTGATTCACTGTTTTAGGTGATTGTTGTTTTTTACTCCTTCAGAATTGATGTCAATTTGTAGTTTATTAAAATGATCAGTTGAAGTTGATTAATGTAGTAGTTTGAGAAATTAGCTATCTTGTGTTGTTGCAAATGCTTTTGTATTTCTGATACGCTCAAATTATACTTCCCTAAAGAAGTATAAGCGGTCGTATCAAGTAAAGAACCCAATTGTTAGGTTGGGGTCGATCCCACGAGGAAAATGATTTAGACTTAACTTTAATCTACTATTACATCTATTTAGTCAAGTCCTTTCCGAAAACAGTTAAATAAAAGGGGGGTTTTGTGTAACAAAAATGTTCAATTATTTCTCCGTAAACAAGTAGCAAGATTAAAACTTTGGTCTTTATCAAGTGATAAGAGAAACTAGGGTGTAAGTGTTCCCCATAGGTTCATAACGCAATAATCGTAGTTATAACAACTCTTTCCTAGTGTCTTGCATGCAAAGTGGTAAGTTATCTCTAATTCCTTGGTCCGGCAACTAGAGAATTTCACCCCGTACCTTGGTCCGGCTACGTGTGTTGAATTACTAACCCTTACCTTTACCTCATATTAAGCATCATATTCAATGTATGACTAAGTTACTACTTCGCACCAATTGAGACTAGCCTATTAGATAGTGTATACTAAATCTATGTTGATAATTCTTTTTCTATTAACTACGTCCTTGGTCCGGCAAGTAGAAATAGGGCAAGTTCTAACGTGTGCACTCGTTAAAAAGAATTCTAAACAAAAGAATTATCAATACATGCAAGAACCTATTCTAGAATTGTTATTTAGCTAGTTTTATCTTGTTAATTACCCATGGTTCCCACAACCCTAGTTGTGGATTTAGTTACCCATGCTTAGAATTACACAATTCATGGTTGTTAAACAAGAATTCATGTACTTACTTTGATAAGTTTGAAGAAAATCCAGAAATATCACTTGAATTAATGAAAATATTGTAAGAATCAATTCCGGACACTTGAAGTAATTCCCAAAATCCGAAGTTCAACTTCCAATAACAAGAGTATAAAAAATAATAAAAAGTCTAACCCCAAAAATGAGGTTTTTTACCCTGTTTATAATAATAAAGTCCTAAATTAAAAGGAGTTCTAAATAAGAAAAATCTGTCCCAAAACGCGTCTTCAGTCAACGACCCAACTGACGGTCCGTCGATGGAACGACGGACCGTCGACTGCCTCCGTCGGTCCACACTTAACTGTTTTCTTCAGCCTTCACTTTTGAATCCTTTCTGTTACAATCGACGGACCAACAGACGGTCCGTCATCTCACTTACCGTCCGTCGATGCCTCCGTCCTTCCATACTTAGTGATTTCTTGAAGTCGGGTAGTGAGACTACTCTCTGTTAGAAACGACGATTTGTCAGGATGGTCCGTCGATCAGTCGACGGACCGTCGATCCTTCCGTAGCCCCATACTTGGTCAGATTTCCCCGAGTTGCTTCCAAATGCTTGAACCTCCAGTCGACGATCACCACCTACGGACCGTCGATAGGTCGACGGACCGTCGATGGCTTCGTAGGTCATCACTTCTGCACTGATTTCAGCATAGTCTTCTGTATTTTTGTTTTGGACAGCTTTCCTGCAAACACAGATAAAAATATATTAAAATTACTACAAAAAGGCCTTAGACACACACTAAACTTAAAGAAAAAGCATTGAAAGTACCGTGAAACCACGGTACATCAATTTCACACCAAAGCTAGCATGTAAGAAATGATGGAATGCATGTACTCACCTTAGTTGATAAATTGGACAACACCTTAGTTGAATTTTGAATTTTCAATTTATCAAGAAAGTATAGCATGTCTAATCAACCTATGTGGCCAATTCTCCTAATAATTGTTGTTACTAAAACAATGTTTCCCCCATCAGATAAAGTGGTAAGAAAGATGAATATCAGCATATCTTGAGAAGCTTGCAGCATTCATAAAGTATAACCACCCTCATATTTCCATTATAAAATCCTTATCTCAAATTATGACAAACATGACAACAAAAACATGCATATTCCAGTTATCTAAAACCAAAGAGTTGATCTAAAATAATGATGCGACTTACCTACAACACATGCCAAAACACAATAAATATAATTGGAGTATGTGGATTTAATTACCTTAGGCTAAAATCTCAGAAAAGCACTTGATTCTAAAAGTGAACATCTAGGTAAAAAAGAAAAGTAGCATCACAAGTAGGAAGTAAGAGCCCGTTTGGATAGGCTTAAAAAAGGTAGCTTTTATAAAGTACTTTTAAAAGTACTGGAACTTATTTTAAAATAAATAGTTATGTGTTTGGATAAAACTGCTGAAGTTAAAAAAAAAAGTTATTGATGTGTTTGGCAAATAAGTGCTGGTAAACACTTTTTTTTAATCAAAATGTCTGAAATACCCTTAGAAGTTGTTTACATGATAAAAGTTGATTAATTTAATAATAATAATATATAATATATAATAATAATAATAATAATAATAAATAATAATAATAATAATAATATATAATAATAATAAATAATAATAATAATAATAATAATTAAAATAATATAATATAATAATAATAATAATATATAATATATAATATATATAATATATAATAATAATAAGAATAATAAAATAAATAATAAGAATAATAACAAATAAAATATTAATAATAATATATAATAATAAAAAAAAATAAGTAATAATAAAAATAATAATAAAAATAATTAAATATAAATAATAATAATAATAATAATAATATAACAATATGAAAATAATAATAATTATAATAATAATAATAATAATAATAATAATAATATAATAATAATATATAATAATAATAATAATAAATAATAAAATAAATAATAATAATAATACATAAAATATTAATAATAGTAATAAATAAAAATAATAATAATAATAATAATAATAATAATATGTAATAATAATAATAATAATAATAATAATAATAATAATAATGTATAATAATAGTAAAATAATATGAAAATAATAATAATAATATATAATAGTATATATTATATAATTATAATAATATATTATAATAATGATAATACATAATAATAATAATAAAGAATAATAAAATAAATAATAATAATAATAATAATAAAATATTGATAATACTAATAATTATAATAATAATAATAAAATAATAATAATAATAATAATAAATAATACTAATAATAATAATAATAATAATAATAATAATAATAAAAATAGAAGAATTAAGGATAAAAAGATAATATACACGGTCAACATAAAATGACTTTTAAGTTGGAAAAACAAAAGCACCCCTCACCTACCTTTTAACTTTTGGCTTAAAATAAGTTACTTTGATATTTGTCAAACACTCAATTAAGTCAAAAACTGACTTTTAAGTCAGTTTGACTAGCTTTTAAGCCCATCCAAACAGGCTCTAAGACACTATGGATTCAAAAACACTACATATCCTTTGTTTGAAATATATTGAAACACTTGTAAGGTTATTTCTTTTTAGTAGCTAGAACTGACTTTTCAATGATATTCTTATGATATAACGCTCTATCTTGATCATGTAGTTGAATACGTGATTTATCTTAGTCCTACGTAAATATAAAGAAATTAATAGCATGGTATTTTTTGACTTAAGAAATAGAATGTAGTTATGAGATATAAAGGTAATTGTCGATCAAATTGCTTAATATGAGTGAAGGTTTCATTTAAGATCTAAATTGACTATTTGCTTGTTAATACTAAGTGTACTATTACTACTATGTTTCGTCTTCTTAATCTTCTGCTATTTAAAGGCCAAGAGACTGATTCTTTTTGCTAGGCAGTCATTGGGTGGGAGAAAATTTACAACTTGATTCTTAGCCTTCATTTTTATTGTCAAATTAAGGAAAGGTCTGTCAGGTCGTATGCCCATGGGATGGGGAAGGACTCTTCAAAAAATGCGTTCGTCTATCCAGAAACATAGGACCTTGGCTTACCAATGGATAAATACAAGCTTTAGTAATTGATCTTTTTATGAATGGGTCTAGACAAGTATTGACAAAGCAGTCCAACACCGAATTAAGTGTCCATGTATGGAATTCGGGTTGATAAATAAAGAATAGTGAGAGCAAAAAAGGGTTATGCAAATTGTTGAGAAAAATGTCTACCCTCTCATCCCCTTCTACGAGTTCTACTTCTCATCCCTTTTCTTCTACTTGTGTTTTTCAATTTCTATTTAGTTCTTAAATTCTTTTGTAATTCTAATTACGAGTTAGTAAAATAGATTTGTCAATTGTTTGAATTTGAATTGAGTTGGTCTTGTTATTGGGTTTGTTACATCTTTTATTTTGGGTTTCATTTTCACATTTTAAAAGAAATTATTATTTTATATCTTGATGAGGGATGAATGTCATACTTTGTCCCGCTCAAGTATTATTACACCTCACTCCTATGTACTTTGCTTTGAAACTTGATTTTGGTATGCTTTAGAGACTTAAATATACAACATCACATTATATATCTTCGCACCCAAACCTCAAACAAAGAAATTATGTTTTAGTGTATTCCTTGACTTTTTTTTTTCTTTCACATAAATTTTGATATATTAATATTTAATAGTATTCAGTTTTCATGATTCAACTTTGTGAACAATGTCTCACTGGAATTATCAACAATACTTTATTTTTCGCTTGACCGTCTAAATCAGGAACAAAAAACAATCAATTTAGCATAGTACTAATCAAACAAATACTTGAAATTGTAGATTGAGTATATTTTTCTGTTGATCTAATAATACTAATATGATAATAAACTTCAATTATAAACGAGAAAACTTATGTGTTATGTATGATTTTTATCATACAAGGAGAACACAAGAAGGGAAGAGAGTCACACTTACCTTGCACTCACGTAATTTTAAAAAAAAAATAGGTTTTGACCCGGCACCCGCTTAGAGACTGTGCTGCTCCAAATAGTCTTACACCCATCCCATACTCACTCCGCACCGTTCTATTGTTATCCCTATTTCTAATCAAAATCAATGGTTGTCCAGAAAAAAATTGATTGCACCATTAGTGATGCATTTGCTATTGATCATTTTTAATTACTTTTTTTTGTTCCTAATTACTTGTCCACTTTTGAATTGACTACCTATGGAAACAATAATTGACATAGTGGCTTTACTCTTTTATCACTATTAATTATGAAGTGGATCAATTAAAAATTTAAGATATTCAAGAACTTCTACCTTTTTAAAAGTAATTAATTGTGGGTATAATAAGTATGAATTTTTTAAAATCATTTTTTGATTTATCAAAATGGACAAGTAATTAAAGACATTTAAAAAGAAAATATAAACAAGTAATTAAAGACGGATGAAATATTTATTATATAAATAAATATCTAAATGTAATATTAACTATGTAGATATCGTACTTCAATATCTAATAGTAGGACATTCTCATCATGAATATATAATAGACACATTTAACTACTGTATACTATGCAACAATTAATAGATTTTGAATTTATATGTGATTTAATCATGTATAATTATTATCATTTTATTTTTTAAATTTTATATAAAAATATTATATCATTCTCAACTTTTACGATATTAGATCTTTAATAAGACTATATAGTTATTATATTATATAGAAGAGCCAAGTTAAGGACAATCAAGAGCAAATTTGTCAATTCATAAAGATTCTAGAATGTTTTTTTCTATGTTATGATATCAAGAAAGTTGTAATAGATTTGTAATGACAAAACAACCATAAATATTTTTCTAAATGACATGTATATCCTAATGAAGTGACATTTAATATGAATCCACATTTTCAATCATACTTTTTTCTTAATATAGACTAATTTTTGTTAGTCTATTTTAATGAGATATTACACTTCGTATATATTTATTTTGTATACAGTGTAAAATTTTCATCAAACAAAAAATATCTATTAAATAAATTTATAGTGTGAAAATTCTTTACACTAATATGTATATGACATAAACATATTAAAATATATAATTCGTACTCCATTTTTCATAAATAATTTTCAACTATAAATAAATTATATCCTATAATTTTCATATTGTTTCATTATGACAATTATTATATGACATATATATCTCTAATGAGTGGCGTACAATTAACTCATAAACGACCTTCATATAATAGTGTATTGCACTTTTTAGTCTTGATTTTTCACTTCTTACAATGTTGAATTATAATAAATTAGTTTCATTCGTCGAGAGTAAGGAGCATATTAAATATTAGATTATAAATGCTTTACAACTCAAAAACAAATGTTTCCACAATTGATATCAATAGTTGAATTCCAAATTAAGTTACTTTATCACAGTATTGGATTACTATCGGCAGAATATTGATAAAAGTATACTATTAAAAATAATAGTGAAAAAGTTTTAGTAATTTCATTTTTAATTTTGTTATAAGGAAAAATAGTTATAAAAACTTAAATTTCATAAATATAAAATGGATCTAAAGTTTGGACTCACTCCATTTCAATTTATATAATGTTTATTTGACTTGACATGAAGTTTTTTTTCCTAAAAAAAACACTTTAAAAGTCGTAGTCTAAAACAAAATATAGATGTTCATATGATTATAAATCATCTTACTAAGAATAAAACGAATATTTTGAAGTAAAAATGTTATTAAATATATTAATATATCATTCTTTTGAAATTGATTACAGAGAAAAATATGTCACATAAATTAAATAAAAATTATATAAATTTTCACAATGTTAAGAGTTAATTACATTATATCAATACTATTTTTCCAATTACAAAAATTTCTTAGGATTAAAATTTTTGGATACATCAACAAAAATGTGGATACATTGGCCGTGAAACTATTCAAAAAAAACTTGCAGACACATATCTCACGGATGAATTCGAGATTGGAGGAGTGTATTCGAGAGGAAATATGACTGTATCCGAGAGGAGAGATGTATTCAAGAGGGGATAAAGATGTATTTGAGAGAGGATAGAGATATACCCGAGAGGAGATAGTGATATATCTGACAGAGTATAGGAATGTATCTGAGGGAATTTTTGTAATTTTTTTAAATGGTAGAAGATTTTGGAAACTATAATAAAATAAAATGAGAATTTAGGTAAAAAATAAGTTAAATTAAAATTGAAAAGATAATTAATTATATTGGGCCCGTGAACGGGCCTTCAATCATCTAGTTGTTATAGAAACGTGAAATGGATATAAAGGAGCAAAGCTGGAGGAAAACAGAGGTATAGTGAAATTCTTTTGGTGAGATTAGACTATTTGAGGGAAAACAGTGTTGGGAAAACGCGGATAAGCCCAAAAATATATATGGTAAAATTAATGAAAATAAAATGGGAAAATAACGATACCAAGAATTTTTTTACGTGGAAACCCTTTTGAATAAGGGAAAAAACTCGGGCCAAGAGGAGCAACTGATATTACTACAGTAAGGAATTTTACACTGTGTAGTCACGAATACAATACTCAAAGTGACTACTACACACTCAAAAGGAACAACACTCTTTTGGTTTCCGTCTTACTAAAATATCGCTCACACTCTATTTTTCTTCACAGACTATTTTCTTGTATAGTCTATGGAATACCTCACTTTGCTCTCAAAATGGTTTTTCTCTCTAACTTGGTGTATATAAAAATGAGCTAATGAGCTCCTTTTATAGAAGAAATTTGCAACTGCAAATTTCCAACAAGCACAACATGTCAAAGTTGTGCCACCTAATTGTTGTATTTCTCAACATTTGCTGCCACTGCAATTTGCCAACCATTGACAATTGCATGCAGCAATTGTTGAAGTCAATAATGGCATAATGGGGATGGACCCGACAAATCTCCCCCTCCAGTCCCATTTACTGGAAGAAGGTATCTTCATCTTCTTTAGAGAGAGCTCATACCCACAAGTTCTTTGCATAACTCGAACTTGTCTTTTGGTATCGTCTTCGTCAGCATATCTGCAGGATTTTCACTTGTGTGAATCTTTTTGACGTGAAATGATTCACTCTCCACTTCCTCACGAATCCAATGATATCTGACGTCGATGTGTTTTGTTCTTGCATGGTACATGGAGTTCTTGCTCAAGTCTATTGCACTCTGGCTGTCACAATAGACAATATACTCCATCTGATTCAAACCAAGCTCTTGAAGAAATCGCTTTAGCCATATCATCTCCTTGCCGGCTTCAGTAGCCGCAATATACTCAGCTTCAGTTTTAGATAGTGCAACACACTTCTGCAACTTTGACTGCCATGATATAGCTCCCCCTAAAAAAGTAAACAAATATCCAGTAGTGGATTTTCTGTTATCAAGATCACCTGCCATATCAGAATCTGTATAGCCTTTCAAGATTGGATTTGATGCTCCAAAACACAAACATTCATCTGAGCTTCCTCTAAGATACCTGAGTATCCACTTCACAGCCTCCCAATGCTCTTTTCCTGGATTTTTGAGAAATCTGTTGACAACACCAACTGCGTGAGCAATATCAGGTCTAGTGCACACCATTGCATACATTAGACTTCCGACGACGGAGGAATATGGAACTTTGGCCATGTTCTCTTTTTCCTCCCTAGCTGTAGGACACATCTTCTTGCTCAACTTCATATGACCAGCAAGAGGTATACTAATAGGCTTAGCATTCTTCATATTGAAGCGCTCCAGTACACGTTCAATGTACTTCTTCTGGGACAAATAAATCTTTCTTTTATCTCTAAGATGAGTAATTCTCATGCCCAAAATTTGCTTGGCATTACCCAATTATTTCATAGAAAAAGACTTACACAACTCTTTCTTCAGCTCGTCATTCTTGGAAGTATTCTTGCCCACAATCAACATATCATCCACATACAACAAAAGGATGATAAAATCATTGTCAGAAAATTTTTGTACAAATACACAATGATCTGAAGAAGTCTTCTTATACCTTGCTCCCCCATAACAGATTCAAACTTCTTGTACCACTGTCTGGGATCTTGTTTTAGGCCATAAAGACTTTTTTTGAGTTTGCATACAAAATTTTCTTTACCATCTACTTTAAAGCCCTCAGGTTGTTCCATATAAATCTCTTCTTCTAGGTCACCGTGAAGGAAAGCCGTCTTCACATCCATCTGCTCAATACCTTTCCTTTGACCGAATCCCTTATAAACCAATCTAGTTTTGTACCTGGGCTTCCAGTTGTGTTCTTCAACTTTAACTTTGAACACCCACTTGTTCTTCAAAGCTCTCATGCCCTTGGGCAATTTTACCAACTCATAAGTGTGGTTCTCATGCAAAGACTTCATCTCGTCTTGCATGGCTTCAATCCATTGATCCTTGTGCTCATCTTCAATGGCCTCCTCATAACATTCAGGTTCCCCCCGTCAGTAAGTAACACATACTCATTGGGTGAATAACGGGAGGAAGGAAACCGCTGT
Source organism: Solanum sitiens (assembly GCA_016801875.1). Taxonomy (NCBI): domain Eukaryota; kingdom Viridiplantae; phylum Streptophyta; class Magnoliopsida; order Solanales; family Solanaceae; genus Solanum; species Solanum sitiens. The sequence goes on along the minus strand of JABWTJ010000222.1, from coordinate 777,097 downwards.
CTTGTGGACCTCCGAAGCGGAATATTTGATTCGTCCACAACTTCATGAGCAACAGGATCATCAATAACAATATTATTGTTATTATCAACATCAACATGTTGATTCGATACATGATTCTTGGCATCACCATGATTATCAAACCCAACAACATCATGCACACTTGTGTGAGGAACGTCATCATGATGAACTATACCATCAAAACTTGAAGATTCTATCATTTCCGCTTTGTCAATATCTTTAATTGTTTGATTCTCTATGAAAATAATATCATGGCTTCTCACAAGTTTCTTTTCAATTGGATCATATAGCCTGTAACCAAATTCATCTAGGCCATATCCAATAAAGATGCATTGCTTTGTCTTGACATCTAACTTTGACCTCTCATCTTTCGGCACATGTACAAAAGCTTTGCAACCAAATACTCTCAAATGGTCATAGGAAACATCCTTTCCATACCAAACACTATTTGGTACATCACTTTGCAAAGCAACAGCAGGAGATGGATTAATAACATGTGTAGCGGTCAATAAAGCCTTCCCCCAAAATGAGTTCGGCAACTTTGCTTCAGAAGCAAACATCTAACTCTTTCCATCAAGGTCCTGTTCATCCTCTCAGCCAAACCATTAAGCTGAGGAGTCTTGGAAGGAGTCTTCTGGTGTCTAATACCTTGATGCTTGCATTATTTGTCAAATGGTCCACAATATTCACCACCATTATCTGTACGAATACATTTAAGTTTCTTTCCAGTTTCTCTTTCAACTGAAGCCTGAAACTGCTTAAAGACACCTAACACTTGGTCTTTAGTCTTCAAGACATAGACCCAAAGTTTTCTCGAGCAATCATCAATGAAAGTGACAAAGTAAAGTGCACCACCCAATGTCTTTGTCTTCATTGGACCACATAAATCAGAGTGCACTAACTCAAGCAACTCTGTCTTTCTCGAAGGAGGGTAGGACTTAAAGGAAACTCTATTTTGTTTACCAGCCAAGCAGTGCTCACAGTTTTCTAATTTAGCACTTTTGAAATTTGACAAAAATTTCTTTTTGGCTAGAACATTAAGTCCTTTCTCGCTGATGTGGCTAAGCCTCTTGTGCCATAATGTTGAAGAGCTATCGCTCTCAACTGCATTCACCATATCAACACAAGCAGAGGCCGTAGTCCAATATAGACCACGACGTTTGTTACCACGAGCCACAACCAAGGAACCCTTGATGAGCTTCCATTTTCCATCACCGTTGGTACTAACATATCCTTCATCATCTAAAACACCAACAGAAATTAGGTGCAGACGAACATCAGGAGCATGTTTCACATTGTTCAATACTAGTTTAGTTCCAACACTAGTTTTCAAACAAATTGTACCAATACCAACCACCCTAGAAACAGTCTCATTACCCATACTCAAAGTTCCAAAATCACCAGGAGTATAGGAAGAGAAAAAATCCTTCCTTGATGTCACATGAGATGCGGCACCAGTATCCACAACCCAGCTTGACTCATCACAAGCAATATTTATCATATTCGCATCAAGGACAGTAACAAGATCTTCGATGGTAACGGTGGCTAGGCAATTTTCATTGCCATCTTCTTTAGTTTCCTCTTTGTTTTTGTTCTCCCTCTTCAACTTCCTGCAGAACTTCTTTGTGTGCCCTTTCATACCACAATGATAGCACTCAATATCTTTAAGTCTGCCTTTGGATTTGCTCCTATTTTGTTCTCTATACTGAGGACCACGAGTTTTATTTCTCCCCCTGGGGCCAGTTATCAGGACATCTGACAAAGAGGAACCTTGAGTTTTTCTTCTCATCTCTTCGTTCAAGACACTACTCTTGGCGGAATCCATAGAGATCACACCATCCGAAGCAGAATTTGACAATGACGTTCTAAATGTTTCCCAAGAGTCTGGTAGGGAACCAAGTAGAAGCAAGCCTTGAATTTCTTCATCAAATTTGATGCCCATAGCATATAATTGGTTCATAATCCCCTGAAAATTATTCAGATGGTCTGTCATCGGAGAACCATCATGATACTTCAAACTCAACATCTGCTTTATTAAGAATATTTTGTTGTTGCCAGTCTTTCGAGCATACAAACTTTCAAGATGCTCCCATAGGGTTCGAGCATGTGTTTCCCCAGAAATATGGTTCAACACATTATCGTCGACCCATTACCTAATGAATCCACAAACCTGTCTATGCAACAGGTTCCACTCTTCATCTGTTTTATTATCAGGCTTTACAATAATACTGGTTTGTAAAAATTCTTAAAATAAAGCAGATCTTCCATTTTCCCCTTCCAAATGGCATAATTAACACCATTCAAAGTAACCATTCTACTTGTGTTGGCTTCCATTGTTTTTCCCAAAAAATATAGTTATCACAAATCAAAGTAAATCTTTTCTGATGTGGAAGTTCAGACTGTGCTGCAACCACAGAGCATATTCAGATAAAACCTTGGCTCTGATACTAGTTTGTTGGAAAAACGCTGACAAGCACAAAAATATATATGGTAAAGGTAATGAAAATAAAATGGGAAAATAATGACACAAATGTTTTTACGTGGAAACCCTTCTGAATAAGGGAAAAAACCACGGGCCAAGAGGAGCAACTGATATTACTACAGTAAGGAATTTTACACTGTGTAGTCACGAATACAATACTCAAAGTGACTACTACACACTCAAAAGGAACAACACTCTTTTGGTTTTCGTCTTACTAAAATATCGCTCACACTCTATTTTTCTTCACATACTATTTTCTTGTATAGTCTATGGAATACCTCAATTTGCTCTCAAAATGGTTTTTCTCTCTAACTTGGTGTATATAAAAGTGAGCTAATGAGCTCCTTTTATAGAAGAAATGTGCAACTGCAAATTTCCAACAAGCACAACATGTCAAAGTTGTGCCACCCAATTATTGTATTTCTCAATATTTGCTGCCACTGCAATTTGCCAACCATTGACAATTGCATGCAACAATTGTTGAAGTCAATAATGGCATAATGGGGATGGACCCCACAAACAGATCTTCCATCTTCCCGTGTATTTGTTTCACTGCGTAGATGATAGCCCTTTGTTTTCCAAAATTTTGATGAAAAGAGAAGAGATTACCACAAGCATTTTCCTGTGGATTTAACTTAAAGTGTCATTCACAAATTGCTAAGGAAAAGCAAAAACCATAGCGATGATAATAATGTAGTGGAGCTACATAGTATCTTAAATCATCTAATTATATCAAAGCAAACGAAAAATTGCACTATAATCTCAATTAGAAACTAATAATGAAACATGAAAACATCACTTGAAAAGGAAAATTATTTTTCTCTCCAAGCGGAGCATCAAATCTATCACCATTTGTTGTTGCAGTTTCGTCAACGTTGATTCCTTTGCCCTAAAACTTCTATTCATATTTCAGAAAAACATAAAGCCGCTAATCCATAAGCTGGGAAAAAAATCACCAAAAAATATTTGTTTTCCTTGCAAATTTCATGAAATGAAAACAACATTTCACACTTATCATATACACATCTCTATGAACTACTTTAACTAAGTCTATTATTTTTGTAGGAGACTGTTTTTACAGCTCAAATTTTTCACCTCCTGATAACATAGCAATAACTTTACATGTTATGCCAAGGCTACTATAATATAGTAGAAAGTATAATTTACCGATGGTATTGGAAATTTCTTTCACATGGCCTTTAGAAGCTGGAAATTTAAATCAGATAAAGCAATTAAGTAAGTGAATTATGGTGAAAATACATGTTTGAACTCTACTTCTAGCCAAATGACCTGCTATCTTCTTGGACTTTAAAATACACCGGGTTAAAAAGTTAGATAAGATAATCTTACAGTAGTGTTAGTTAGGCATATAAATCAAAGATTAAGTACCTGCAGTTTTTCACAATTCCAAATTGATAATTCTTTCATTCATAGCCATATTAGCCGGAATATAATGGTGCAAAAAATAGTCAAATAGATTACTACTACTACAATAACATATACAGAAGAAAGAAAAAGCAAGTGAGAACTTGCATGATCGTAAAATGTAACACTAACTAGAACAAAATAAGATAATAATTATATATAGGAAAATTAAATAACAAGAAACTATGTAGTAGTATTATGATAACTGGTACAGAAGAATTAGTGAAACAACATTCAACTACCTGAGTAATCTTTTATCCTAATCCGAATCTTCCATAACCTGTTATTAAGTTCATATGCTTTGGTTAGCTAAAAGTATGTCATTTTCTTAAAGTTGGCCAACCTTGAGAGGCTCCCCTTTAGCTATAATAGGGGAGGGAGATAGAATTATCACTTTTTGCTACTGTCTTGTTTACTTTAATAACCTTTGAATTAACAATGCTGAAGTTGCTAATGTTATTTTGTTTGATTTCAAACAGAGACAATACATGATAAGATAATCTTATTTAACTATGGAGATTTCAGAGCAGAGATCACATTTGTGTTGCAACCGTTGTTTAGCTCTTTGGTTCTTCTGGCAATACCCTAATTAGCAATTGATAAAGGCAATGATCGACTCACTTCATCTCTAATCTTATATAGTAATATGTTATCAAAGAAATTGTTACCTAACTGGAAAACCTAACTTGTGTTAGCACGACGAAAATGTCTACTACCAACAATAATGTTGCTTGCCAAATCCAATTTTTTGGTGCTTTGATTTTCAAAGTGATAATGCTTTTTTTTTTTTTTTTTGCCTAAGAGGTTACTTAGAAAACAATTCTTTTGTCGGCAAAATCTACCAGCTTGTTAGAACATCTTTTTTTTTATAACCTTTTGTGGCCTCTGGAAAAGACTGAATTTTGACATTTGGGGTGAAAGGAATCCTTTTGATATTTGTGTGCTGTAACTTTTCCTTCTCAATATACCTTTTTTCAAATCCTTAATCCTTGTTTTCTTTGTGTTTATGCTACAAATCTAACCATGAAATCTTTACCTGTAAGATGTATAAGAAATACTAAGATTTTTTTGAACTTGAATTTGGTAAACCCTTACCTTCTCTGTGCTGGCAGCATAAGGTTTATATGATATTCATCACTCACATGCTAATCTATTAATCCACTTCCTATTTATGTTAATCAGAGAGAACCATGACATAGAGGCTGATTACTGAAGACATAATATTCAATTTCTTGACGATTTCGCATACGCAAAATGTAAGAGCTTAAGTTTAGGAGTTCGTTTAGACTCCACGTCCAACAGTACAGATCCAAAACTACAAGTAATCTAACAGTTGAAGCAAACAGTTCAGTGCATGTGTATGTGTATAATCAGTTTAAGCTCAGAACAATCCTTTCCTTCCAAATTCCCGAGAAAAACAAAAATTGCATCTACCATGGGAAAAAAAGTCGAAGTTACTTCTAATAAAATCAGCTGGAGAAACAATATCGGGTAGAAATGGAAAAAGAGAACTCACAAAGTATAGATACATTAGATAGATCAGCTGAAATAGAAAGCTTGAACAATATCTTTAGTGAGCTCGTCCAAAAAGAATGATGGGAAAGAGGAATAATTGTCTCATCAATAAAAAGTTCAATACTCAAATAATTATGATGAATCGTTTAACTCTAACTTTCTCAAACAAAAAAATGGACAAGAGTTTCACCTATTGGTTACATTTTCTTTGCATATGTACGAAAGAATTTTAAGCATTCACTACTCTTTGTTTTTTCCCTATAAAATGGCTCTAATTAATAATCATCAACTCTCTTATATTTACAAAGAAAATCACTTTTGTAAATAACCCTTTTAAGTCTTATTATTCTCCTCTGATAATTTTTCCCACTACAATTCTTAAATCAATGCTTGGCAAGGAAGATAAACTATGAATTTCCAAACAACACTTCCTATCACACATCACATTGGATGAAATCCAATTTTTATTTAATTTTTTATATTTGTATTTTTTGGATGATGAAAATCTTTTTAGTTTACAAGTTGGTAGAAATATGTATTAGAAGAGTTAATTCTAGTATAATTCAGACCATTTGTAAAAAAAAATAATTCGATTAAATTAGGTATCCTACTCTTACCTATACAGTATTTGTTTCAATACAAATACCTGTCAAATTTGTCTCTGAGAGTAGAAACAAACCAAGTTTATATGTGTACTCCCATGGAACCGCATAAATCTCAAGAGTTTGTATATTAAATTTAATGGATCGAGAAATAAAATGCCATATTTTTCACCGTGATTATACAAAATTGTGATTCAATAATTAATTAATTAATTTTTTTGTTGAATTTAGTCTTGTAATTTAGTACTCAGCACAATCAAATAAATACTAAATCGAATACTAAGACTTTGAACATGTGACAGACGAAATGTATTAATGTTGTACAAGGTGCACGTTTGATGCACATATAATAATTGTGTGATGCACTTAATAAACACGTGATACACAATCTAAATTAAATTAGTTGTAAAACTTTCACAACTACATAATAATGCTATTTTGTCGTACATAAAATATGACGGACTTTGACATTCGAATATCATATTGTGACACATGTTTTGAATATCGTGGTGAGAGCTAAGAGTGACAACATGGGTCATATGTTTGTATTATTGGTGATTTTCATTAAAGAGAATGATATTACCTTTTGCCGAGCAACAAACGAAGGTGACGAGTTTTGAAAATGCTTGCTTCAGTTCCGACTTTGAAAGCAAAAGCAATATTAGGATTGAGAATATTGATTGCCTTGAGGGTAAACAATTTTGTATGAATGGACCTGGTACTTTGTAGTCTCATTTTGATGGGAATAGGTCCCATAAATATTCTAGTAAATTGACTTATATGAATTTTAAAAATTGATAAAATCATCGAACAAAAAAAGAGCTAGTTAACAGTAAATGTGTAGCTAGAAGTAGTTAAAATAACTTTGAGCGAAGTCTTCCATAAAATTGTTTCGATTAATCAAGGATTTATGCATCACATAATCACTCAAAGTATCTTTTCTCTAGGAAATTATATTAAGTTCTATTCTTAAGCAAAGGAAAAACAAAAGGTTACCTTATGATGCCGACTATGCAAACAAAAGGTCATATCACACATCTCACTTTAAGTAACCCAACATCTCTAATACTAGAATTTTGGGGTGGCTTAATCTTTTTTGTTTATAATTAAGATAGTTGAATTTTAGATTAGAAGAAGTTAAAGCTAGTAAAGTTCAAATTCCAGGTCGAAATATCATTGATCAAATCTCGTGTTTGTTTCAATTACAATACATGTGAAATTTGTCTCTTAGAGTTTAGGCAAGCCAGTGTGGATGTGTACTTTCATGCAACCATATCTATCACAACAGTTGTATATCAACTTGGATAGATTGGGAGATGCATGACATGTTCCATTTGTATGAGGTTCAATAATTAATTTATTTTCTTCGGAGAATGTAGTTTTGCAATAGTATTTTATTAAAATTAATTATATAGTAAATCAAATATCAAGACTTGAACGTGTGAAACTTGAAATGCGCATATGCCACACAAGATGCACGTTTGATTCATAGAATGAACATGTGACACAGTGGAAAGATTTTTATATTTGGATAATAATGATATTTTGACGTATAGAAAGACACGACTCAAGACTCAATTAAGTAAGTCAGATTTATACTCATTTGACATAAGATTAGATGTAGCTCAGTAGGAAATCATCTATTTGATCTAACATTGAACCTAAAAATTGACCATCACCGGAGATGTACTATAAATTTGTTCATTTAGCTCAAACTTTTCTTTATTTTCTTGTTACTCCTAAATATTCTTTTTGAGCAAGATCTGCACCCATCTTTCTATTCCAATTATTTTGGGCCACAATTTCGGCCTAATTTCATCTAGTAATGTCATTTAGAGATGGATTGTGTTTGATATAATAGTTATATGTCGATTTAACCCAAACTTTATTCTTCAGATCCCAACATCCTTGAATAATGATTGCTTTATGTAAGAGTTTGCTATTGCTGAATATTCATTCCACGTATGGATTTAGGGATGTAAGATGAAAAAGCAATGCCCTATAATATTAATTTAACATAATTTAATGACAATGATTTTGTGTGCTTTACTAAATTATTGTTTTGATGAGTTAATTCCATTGTTGCCACATATTTCAAATGCTTTCAAGTTAGAGAAACATCAGTGTCCATTTGTTTCAAGAATGCTCCTATGAGAGGTCTCCTGGGGAAGCCTCTAACTGCTTTGAACAATGTCGAATCTCTCAGAACTAGGAGAACGTTATACGGAGATGGTAAGGAGTTTTCAGGTGTTGTTTACTAGATTACAATTAGTCCTAAATTAGAAGAGCTGACTATTTTAAATAATTTTGTCATTTGAGCTCAACCTGACCACATCCTCACACACACACGCACACACGCGCACACGCGCACACGCACACGCACACACACACGCACACACACGCACACGCGCACACGCACACGCACACACACACGTACATGCACACGCACACACACGCACACGTGCGCACACACACGTTAAGACTCTAACCATTCTTCATTTTTGTATAAGGTCGTACCGACTGATTCTTAATTTTTCTTAGTTGTTAAGCTCAATTCTTTAGTGTGGGAATTATTTTAGATATGGATTAAGGTCAATAATTCTCCTAGCACAATAGTGAGTTGAAATATTTCATAACGATCAAGTTTCAATATGAGATTTTATTTGGGTCAACATCATATGTACTTATCACTCAGAACATAATGAATTGGGTGACCTGTGACCAATAAAGGTCTTCGAGTTGTCTTTCCAATGCCACAAGGTTTTCTCCATTTTGAGTTAGAAATAAAAAGCTATGATCATTATAGTATGACCGTGTAAAATAGTTTAATTTTCACGAATGAATATATGGCCGGTGAAGTGTTTCATGGACCGTGGAGCCCTAAACGGTCTGTGAAGCCCCCTTTTAAGGCACTCTATTACTTTTTGATTTGGGGTTGTTTTGGTCTTTCCACTATGTCACGTTAACCCCTATTCAAAGCCTATACCATGAATTTTTAACCTAGTGAAAAACTTAGAAAGTGTTAATCAATTCTTTTACATTCATTAACACTTTAAGTCATTAGAGCAAGGCTCCAAGAGGAGAAAAGCTAGGGTTCTGAACGTTTTTTGAGCTTCGTCAATTTCGCTAGGAAATTTTTCATTCTAGGTATGTAAGGCTATCATAGTGTTGGACTAGTTCATCCTCTTACCCAACATCTAATGTCAAATCAGTATAATAGTAATCTAGAGTTTTATCCTTAGATTTGAGTATTCTCCGGATGAGTTGATGTTGTGTTGTGAGCTCTTTAGTTGATTCATTCATGTATATATTTCAGCATGAACCCTATTAATTGAGTATTTTTTAGATGAATAGTATTGTTGAGTTCTGAGTTCTTGAGTTCTGACTATTGGGTTTTTCTATATTGTTATTGAAATGCTTGCGTTGAGTTACCCATGTTTATAGGTCAGCACTAACCCTCAGTTTGAGTAACAACTTTTGAGAATATTTCCATAATATTTTTTCATTGAGCAATACTTCACACATATTTCAGAGCAATTACCTTTTATAAGAGGATAGTTTGAGCAATTATTTCAGACTAGAGAAAGAGTAAGTTTTATAGATTTGAGCATGATTATATATATTATTGGGAGTAGCATTGAACATCGATATGGAGAATAGTTCATGCAACTCATAGACCCATAAACCATGTCTTGCCAACATGGGTACATGATCATACATTTTAGATGAATCCTGTCACGCTCCGAGATACCCCCGAGACGCGAACACGGAACCTAGGACCACAAGTGATCCCATGATAACCCCGCTGGCTTGATCATGAGCATACTAAAGATAATAAACTAAGTGCGGAAGCTAAATCATACTTTAATCTGAAAAGATGGGGAATACCCATATTCTATAATTGAGTTAACTGAAAACAATGAGTTTAATACAAAGAAAATATTAACTCAATACTAAGCTGAAACTAACTATGTCTGAAAATAGCCTCTAAAGTGGACTAGAAATACTGGGACAAGCCCCAACTAAATTTAGCAAAAACTGAAACTAAATGACTAAAAGACTGTAATGAAACTCATGACTGTTGTCCTCGGAGAATGAGTACTCACCACTGAATTTGCTGAGCTGGAGATCGAAAATCGACCTATGTGTGATCTCAATGCTGAGAACCTGAACCTACATCACGAGAAGATGTAGCGCACGTATGCGTCAATACTTGAAGGTACTTAGCATGTAGGATAGAGTAAAGCTGAAATAAAACATAACTGAACAAGCAAAAAAGCAAGTATAATAATCTGAACATGATATACTGAATTCTAAGCTAACTGGATGCAATGACCAATTTATAACATGATGAAACTGAATACTGAATATACTGATAAATGGTCAATGTAGAGAGTCTGACTAAACTGTGGGAGCTACTAATAACCGATAATAAAACCACATGAGCTAAATGTGGAGTCCGATGTATACGCCCCATCGAGAGGACCCAATATTCCCTGCCAAAGGTATAAAGGCATGCTGGCATGATCACTAAAGTGATTGCCCACAGAGGGAACTTACAACCTACTTGGCTAGTAGTTCTGGGACTATTTCGGTACAACCCTAGTCCATCTCGGTATTATGCTACTTCCATTAATTTATGTAGTTAATTGATTATGTCTTAATTTTCTGTAAATACTGGATAGATCAAAACTGAACATGCAAATTGAGAATGCAACATTTAATATGATAATGATGCATTAAAAACTGAAGCATGTATAACTGCATAATTGAAATATCTGACCTAGCATGTGTAATTCAAGAACTAAAGAAATACAAAGCTAGGGTTCTGAAATTCATGCGATAATCTGAGTAATACCATGATAATCTGATTTGGAACGTATACTTTAGCTAAATTATGAAGTTCTGCCGTAATTCTAGGAACCCTAGGTTTAATCATGACAAAAGATTCAAGAACTGACTGAAAACTAGGGACCCAATGGGTGAAAGCAACCCACTAGTGAAATCCCACATACCTGGTGATGAAATTCACGGACAAATACTTAGATTTTGTGGCTGGAACTGCTGAAAACTTGTTGCATTCTTGAACTAGGGTTCTTGAGCTTTTTCTCCTTTTGTTGCTTCTAATTTTCTAACTTTTGATTAATGATTTGACTTAGGTAAGTTTTAGTTATATTTCTAGGATTAAACTGACTAAAATCTGATGATTTAGGGTCAAACCGACGTATCTTAGAGTTTAAACGAAGTGGAAAAAGACCAAAAGACCCCTGGGTAAGTTGCTATCGAACCAAACGACGGCCTGGACAGACGGTCCGTCATTTGATCGAGTGTCCATCGTTGGGTCCGTAGGTTAGGCCTATTCAACAGACCTTTACTAAAACAAACATAACTTTTTACTCGGAGCTCTAATTTTAGCAAGGTTGGTGTCTATGGAAAGCTAATTCAATTATGTATCTTTTGGTATGTCATGGGACACCTAATTAATTATGTGCTAAGAGTTATTATCATTTGAAGTTGACCCAACTGTATTTCCCCCCTAACTGTCTGCTAGTCCCCACCTACGGTCAGACCTACGAACGGTAGGTCCACTTACGGACCATGTTGGTCACCCATGGTCCTTTTCAGAGAGTGTATGAAGGGGGTCTCGATCGACGGTCATGGAGTACGGATCATCTTCTGGCCTACGGACCGTAGGTCCGTCCGTCGATCAAGACTTAACCAATTTTCCCCGTTTGAGTTTTTGGGAGTCTCTGATCCCATCGACGGTTGTGCAGGACGGACCGTAGGTCATGCTACGGTCCGTCGATGGTCACGTCGGTTACACCTGCAGATTTTTTTGAAAAACTGATTTTTGGTCTGTTTTGGCTACGGGGTGTTACATTATCTCCCCCTTGGGAATATTCTTCTTCGAATGAAGACTAAACCAGATGAAATAGAGGGAGAGAGCTGCAAACCCTACTACTAATCACTGAGAACTGAGTTTCTGACTGAATTGAGTTTTGAGAGCATGAAAATACGCTGAAAATGCAAGTACAAACTGAGGGAACATGATTCTAAGACTGAATTTACGCATGAATGACTGGAAAATGGAAGAGGAACTATTACCTCAAGCTGGAGAGGAATCGGAAAGAAAGAGGTGAGGATACATGGCTTTCATGACTGTTTCTACTTCCCAAGTAGCTCCTTCTACGGACTAACTCCTCCACAAAACCTTGACTGAAGCGACTTTTTTGTTTCTCAACCTTCTAGCCTGACGGTCAAGAATCTCAAGTGGTACATCCTCATAATAAATACTATCTTTCACTGCCACACTCTCTAATGGCACTTTAGAGATTGGGTCACCCACACACTTCTTCAAGAGTGAGATGTGGAAAACTGGATGCACTACTGCTAAGTCTGTTGGTAACTCTAACTCATATGCCACCTTGCCAACCCTTTTCAAGATCTTGTAAGGGCCTACATATCTAGGACTGAGCTTCCCTTTCTTTCCAAATCTCATCACCCCTTTAATAGGTGAGACTTTCAGAAAAACCCACTCATCAAGTTGGAACTCTAGTTCCCTTCTCCTTACATCTGCATAAGATTTCTGACGACTCTGGGTTGTCTTAAGTCTATCTCTAATGAGTTGCACTTTCTCCATAGCATGAAGGAATGAATATGGCCCTATCAGAGCTGCTTCACCTACTTCAAACCAACCAACATGAGATCTACATCTACGCCCATATAGAGCCTCATAAGGGGCCATCTGAATGCTAGAATGGTAGCTATTGTTGTAGGCGAACTCAATCAGAGGAAAGTGATCATCCAAACTACCTTTGAAATCGTTCACACAAGCTCTCAATAAATCCTCTAGGGTCTGAATAGTGCGCTCTGCCTGCCATCCGTCTGCGGATGAAATGCTGTGCTAAGGTTAACTTGAGTACCAAGACCCTTTTGAAACGACTTCCAGAAATGAGAGATAAACTGAGGACCTCTATCTGAAATGATAGACAAAGGAATTCCATGCAACCTCACAATTCGTTAATGTAAAGCTTGGCATAGTCCTGTGACGAATCTGTAGTCTTGACCGCTAAAAAGCGAGAAGACTTAGTCATCTGATCAACTATCACCCAAATGGAGTCATGCTGCCTGCGAGTACGAGGTAACCCTATGATGAAATCTATATTGATAACTTCCCACTTCCAAGTAGGATTGTCGATATCTTGAGTCATACCCCCTGGTTTCTGATGTTCTACCTTAACTTGCTGACAATTGGGGCACTTACTCACAAAATCTGCTATATCCCTCTTCATGCCATTCCACCAATAGACTTCCCGCATATCACGGTACATCTTAGTGGAACCTGGATGAATAGAATATCTGGAGTTATGGGCTTCTGAAAGAATATGCTGTCTCAACTTGCCCACATCAGGAACACACAATCTACCCTGGTAGCGAAGTACACCATCTCCCCCTTGGGAGAAAACCTCCACTCTCTGATTCTGGACTGCACCCTTAAGTTCAAGCAAGATTGTATCACTGTCTTGCTTTTCCTTAACCTCCACTACCAAAGAAGATTCTGCCCCATTCTGAACTGTTACACCATTGTCCGATATGCTCATAAGGCAAACTCCTAAGCGAGCAAGTCTGTGAACATCCTTCACTAGCTCCTTCCTTTCTTCCTCAACATGGGCTACACTACCCATAGATAATATGCTAAGAGCATCTGCTACTACATTCGCCTTACCAGGATGATAATGCACACTCATATCATAATCCTTAAGGAACTCAAGCCATCTCCTCTGGCGAAGATTTAACTCTTTCTGGGTGAAGACATACTGAAGGCTCTTATGGTCAGTGAACACATCTAAATGAACACCATAAAAGTAGTGTCTCCATATCTTGAGTGCAAACACCACTGCTGCAAGCTCGAGGTCATGAGTTTGATAGTTCTTCTCATGAACCTTAAGATGTTTAGATGCATAAGATATAACCTTATCTCGCTGCATCAACACACAACCTAGGCCAACTCTGGATGCATCATAATAGATTACATAACTATCTGAACCCTCTGGTAGAGTCAAGACAGGAGCTGTAGTCAATCTAGTCTTCAATTTTGCAAAGCTTTTCTTACATGATCTGACCATTGAAACTTGACCATCTTCTGAGTCAACCTAGTCAATGGTGAGGCTATGGATGAAAATCCTTCCACGAACCTTTTGTAATAACCCGCTAGACCTAAGAAACTTCTGATATATGTAGCAAAAGTAGGTCTGGGCCATTGTTTCATTGCTTTTATCTTTTGTGAATCCACTCGGATCCCTTCGCTAGATACAATGTGACCAAGGAAAGAAACAGATTGCAACCAAAATTCACATTTGCTAAACTTAGCGAATAACTGGTGATCTTTGAGAGTCTGCAGAACAACTCTCAAATGACTTGCATATTCTTCCTCATTCCTAGAGTAAATGAGGATATCATCAATAAAGACGATAACGAACAAGTCCAAGTACTGTTTGAACACTCTGTTCATCAAATTCATGAAAGCTGCAGGAGCATTGGTTAGTCCAAATGACATAACTACAAATTTTGAATGCTATTTTCGGAATGTCACTATCTCTGACTCTGAGCTGATGATAACCCGATCTGAGGTCTATCTTTGAGAAATGGCTACCACCCTGAAGTTGGTCAAAAAAGTCATCAATCCTTGGGATGGGATACTTATTCTTTATTGTGACCTTGTTCAACTTTCTATAGTCAATGCACATTCTGAGAGAACCATCTTTCTTCTTTACGAACAACAATGGTGCACCCCATGGAGAAATACTAGGTCTGATGAAACCCTTATCTAGAAGGTCATTCAACTGCTCTTTCAATTCCTTAAGCTCTGTTGGAGCCATTATATAAGGAGGAATAGAAATAGGCTGGGTATCTGGATGGAAATCAATTCCAAAGTCGATTTCCCTTTCGGGAGGAACTCTGGAAAGATCTTCTGGAAATACTTCTGGAAACTCACTGATTACTGGAACTAACTCAAGAGTTGGGGTTTTAGAGCTAGAATCCTTAACCCGAACTAGATGATAGAGATAACCCTTAGACATCATCTTTCTGGCCTTAAGGTAAGAAATGAATCGACCCATAGGCGCTAAGCTACTACCCTTCCATTCTAAGATTGGTTCGTCTGGAAACTGAAAATGAACAATACTAGTTCTACAATCGACTGAGGCATAACATTAATGTAACCTATCCATTCCTAGATTTACATCGAAGTCTACCATTTCTAACTCTACAAGATCTGCTGAGGTGACTTTCTGAGAGACTGTGATAGGGCAATTTCTGTATACCCGTCTAGCTATAACTGGGTCACCAACTGGAGTAGAGACTGAGAAAGGTTCTAAGAGATTTTCTGGATTGACACTGAATTGTACTTCTATGTAAGGAGTTACAAAAGATAGAGTAGCCCCTGGATCTAACAATGCATAAACATCAAGGTCAAAGACTCGTAACGTACCAATGACTACATCAGCAGAACCTTTCTAATCCTGGCAAGCCTGAAGAACAGAAAGTCTATTCTGGCGCTGACCGCCACTTGTACCAGATGAGTTACCATGCTGAGTCGGGCTACTTGCTGGTGCTTCTGAAGTTGTAGACTAAGCTCTACCATTACCACCTCCTTGACCCTGTCTAGAAGGACAATCCCTCAACTTCTGACCAGACTGATTGCACCCAAAACATCCTTCTTTTCCTGCAAGACACTTGCCCGGATGGTTCTTACCACACTTAGGGCAAGTGGGGTAAGTCTTGGTGCCTGAAACACTTCCCTGAGACTTAGAGCCTGGTGCGCTAACCTTCTGGTCATACCTGTTCTTGGAGGATGGAACACTAGCTGACGAAGGGGCTGGAGCTGAAAAATTTTGCTGACTCTGCGAGCAATTTCCACCACTGGATTTCTGTTGAGAATAGTCATAGTTCCCAGTCCTAGTATTCTTATTCTCCTTGGACTGTTCCCTAAGCTTATCACCCTCAACCTGCTGAGCATGAGTCATAAGCCAAGAGATGTTCATATCTCCCAACAACATAGCATTTTTGCACTCTATCTTCACCAAATCTGACACTCCATACAAGAACTTATTTATTTGAGCCCTGGAGTCAGCAACCATGTGAGGAGCATACCTGGAGAGTTGGTTAAACTTCAGCCCATACTCTTGGACCGTCATGTTTCCCTACCTCAAGTTCATGAATTCTTGAGCCTTTGCTACTCTCAACTCTATTGGGAAAAACCTGTCGAGAAAAGTCTCACTAAAATAATCCCAAGTGATAGGAGCTGCATCTGTACCCCTATTTTCCTTCCACTGAGAGTACCAAATATGAGCGACATCCTTTAACTGGTATGATGTCAACTCATCCCGATCATTCCCAGTGACTTGCATTATCTCAAAGATCTTCTTACTCATCTAAGAAATTCTGAGGATCCTCATTAGTCTGTGATCCTAAGAACTCAGGCGAATTCATCCTAACAAAGTCACGGACCCTTGCTGCTGCCGATCCACCATTTTCATTCACAGTAGCATGAACCCGATTGTTATGGTTGGTCATACTGTGAGCCAACATCTGTATGGAATTCCTGAACTCAGCATTGGAGATTTCTTGATCTGGGACTGGAGGAGATGTTTTTGCATTCCTAGCGTTAGCTCTACGAGGAGGCATGATCTGAAATGTAGAACGTCAAGTTAGAATGGAATTAGATCATACTTTACGCACGATAAGAGTAAAAACAAAGTGAAGTTTTCCTAAAACACTTCATAGCCTCCCTCTCATTAGATGTGGTGCACTTCACACCCATGAAAATGACTCTACTTAGTGCAGCTTTTCAGACATCCTAGGAATTTTAAACCTAGTGCTCTGATACCAATATTTGTCACGCCCCGAGCTACCCCCGAGACGCGGACACGGAACCTAGGACCACAAGTGATCCCAAGCTAACCCTGCTGGCATGATCATGAGCATACTGAAGATAATAAACTAAGTGCGGAAGCTAAATCATACTTTAATCTGAAAAGATGGGGAATACCCATATTCTATAACTGAGTTATTTAAAAACAATGAGTTTTATACAAAGGAAATATTAACTCAATACTAAGCTGAAACTAACTATGTCTGAAAATAGCCTTTAAACTGGACTGGAAATACTGGGACAAGCCCCAGCTAAATCTAGCAAAAACTGAAACTAAATGACTAAAAGACTCTAATGAAACTCATGACTGTTGTCCTCGGAGAATGAAGACTCACCACTAAATCTGCTGAGCTGGAGATCGAAAATCGACCTACGCATGATCTGGATGCTGAGAACCTGAACCTACATCATGAGAAGATGTAGCGCACATATGCGTCAGTACTTGAAGGTACTGAGCATGTAGGATAGAGTAAAGCTGTAATAAAATATAACTGAACAAGTACAAAATCAAGTATAATAATCTGAACATGATGTACTAAATTCTGAGCTAACTGGATCAATGACCAATTTATAACATGATGAAACTGAATACGGAATATACGGATAAATGGTTAATGTAGAGAGTCTGACTGAACTGTGGGTGCTTCAATAACCGATAATAAAACCACATGAGCTAAATGTGGAGTCCGATGTATACGCCCTATCGAGAGGACCCAATATACCCTGCCAAAGGTATAATGGCATGCTGGCATGATCACTAAAGTGATTGCCCACAGAGGGGACTTACAACCTACTTGGCTAGTAGTTCTGGGACTATTTGGGTACGCTGAACCCTAGTCCAACTCGGTATTATGATACTCCCATTGATTTATGTAGTTAAATGATTATGTCTGAATTTTTTGTAAATATTGGATAGCTCAAAACTGAACATGCAAACTGAGAATGCAATATTTAATCTGATAATGATGCATTAAAAACTGAAGCATGTGTAACTGCATAACTGAAATATCTGACCTAGCATGTGTAATTCAAGAACTAAAGAAATACAAAGCTAGGGTTCTGAAATTCATGCGATAATCTGAGTAATAACATGATAATCTTATTTGGAACGTATACTTTAACTAAATCATGAAATTCTACTGTAATTCTAGGAACACTAGGTTTAATCATGATAATAGAATCAAGAACTGACTGAAAACTACGGACCCAATGGGTGAAAGCAACCCACTAGTGAAATCCCACATACATGGTGATGAAATTCACGGAAAAATACTTAGATTTTGTGGCTGGAACTGTTGGAAACTTGTTGCGTTCTTGAACTAGGGTTCTTGAACTTTTTCTCCTTTCTTGCTTCTAATTTTCTAACTTTTGATTAATGATTTGACTTAGGTAAGTTTTAGTTATGTTTCTAGGCTTAAACTGACTAAAATTTGATGATTTAGGGTCAAAACGACGTATCTTAGAGTTTAAACATAGTGGGAAAAGACCAAAAGACCCCTGGGTAAGTTGCTTTCGGACCAAACAACAGCCTGGACAGACGGTCCGTCGTTTGATTGACTGTCCGTCGTTGTGTCCGTAGGTTGGGCTTGTTCCACAGACCTTTACTAAAACGGGCATAACGTTTTACTCCGAGCTCTGATTTTAGCAAGGTCGGTGGCTATGAAACGATAATTCAATTATCTATCTTTTGGAATGTCATGGGACACCTAATTCATTTTTTGATTTGATTTATGATCATTTGAAGTTGACCCACTTGCATTTACCCCCTAACTGTCTGCTAGTCCCCACCTACGGTCAGACGTATGGACCGTAGTTCCACTTACGAACCGTGCTTGTAACCCGTGATCCTTATCAAAGAGTGGATGAAGGGGGTCTCGATCTACGGTCACGGACTACAGACCATCGTCTGGCCTACGGACTGTATGTCCGTCCGTCGATCAAGACTTAGCCAATTTTCCCCGGCTGAGTTTTTGAGAGTCTCTGATCCCATAGACGGTTGTGTTGGATGGACCGTGGGTCATGCTACAGTTCGTCGATGGTCACGTCGGTTGCACCTGTAGATTTTTCTGAAAAACTGATTTTTGGTCTGTTTTGGCTACGGGGTGTTACAAATCCTTAGTACCTTTGAGTAGAGCATAGTGGATCAACAGTTAAGGTTCGAGGTAGTTGGGTCTTTTCCTAATTATTTGATCTCTATACTACATCGTTTAGCCTATGTCTAAGACCCCTATATAAGTATTTTAACTGTCACATCTGGAGAGCACCCTCAAATGCGGCCGTCGTCGTTATCCTCTCAGAGGACTCAGACAAGCCCTTAACATTCGTCATAACATGTCTTCAATTAAAATTGCGGACAAACAAAAAACTTTTGCATACTATGTGAAGTATAGTTAGACTTTATACATAACAATCATGAAAACGTACGTAGTGATATTCTAAAAGTTGTCTCATATAAAAACCATCTAAAGAGTACGAATCTGGACTTAGCCATATAAAAATCAATATGCCATATAGTCCTTAATACAAATGAATCCAAACAATGGAAATAGAGTATTCTTAAAGTCTACTAAAGTCTTCCTAAGCTAGAATACAGAAAGATAGCATCTCCGAACATGAGGACCTACAAACACTTGGAGAAAGCGTTTCAAGCTTCTTCAATCGACCTTCTTAATCGTCAATGGCCGGAACCTACATTTGTAGTAATATAAAGTAATGTGGTTAGTACGCCACATGTACTAAGTATGGGTATATGAAAATAACATTTAAGGACATGTATGAAAATGATCATTTTTTAGAAAGCATGCTAAGCCATTTGAAATTCTTCAATACACCTACCATAGAATATATACAAGTTAAGGATTCGATCAACATAAAGCATGATCATAATCAAAAGACATATTATCATAGAGTCATGTTAACATTTCATATTCAATAGATCATATAAACATAACCTACAAAACACTTACCAATGATCCCATCCCCAACCTTCAAGTGCAATGGTCATGTCAAGCCCCATAACCCCACACAACCAAGTAGATCAGATAGGAGACCATAAGTAAAGCTTTACTTCTTATAACTTGTAACATAAATAGTCATCACCTCATAAAGCAATATAGACCAATAACTTGTTCATTAACGTAACCAAATTCATATAAGAGTAACAACATGTATCATAAGCATCATACCTTTCATGTAATCATATTACATAAGAACAATCTCCTAGGACTCCCCTTAGAGTGAACTTGTGCAATGTCTAGGTAGAGTCCCATACCCCTATCTATACTAAGTAGACTCTTCAAGTCACCCTAGTCAACGTCCATTTACTTGTCTTTCATTTTAATTGAGGGAGCATTCGCCTTAACTGAAATTAGACCATGTGAGCTAAACATGGAACCGGTGTCATAAAACCCCACATCGAAAGAAGGTGGTCTACCGGACAAAGTAGAACTAAACATGACATAGCTTTCTAGGTGGATCCACTAGCTAGTATTCTATGGTGGAAGCATAGTTCAAGAACTAGGAGATATATTAGAGACACATAGTTCCACATTACATATCAGTCTCTATCTTATGAGAGTCATTGTGAACCTACCTTCCAACTAGGGAAGGGACACCTCTCATATCTAGTCCATCGGTAATAATCTTAAGTCCCTTTGATAATAACCTTTAAGTCATCATTTATTCATAAATCTTATCATAAGTCATAGGATATTAACTCCTTATATAAACATGATCACAAGCTCTTTAGGTTTAGATGAGAATTTGCTTTCATCACAACCCTTCATTTGTGAGATTAACATATCATAATCATCCTGTGTAAGGCATACAACAGAACATCATAAACTTGCATTATCATATCGTTATCATGATCTCACATTTAACATATTCATAGCCAACATATATAGATAGAAACATCATACATACTTCAATAGCATTGTAACATCATTTATAGGCTAACATAAACATCATGGAGTAATCACGACTTTAGAAGACTTACCTCTTGCTACCAAGATCCTTATTCAAGAACTTATATACAATATACAACATCCATCTAACAACATAGTGAAATACTTAATAGCATAATCAATACTAACTTTGCAACTCATAAACAAGACTAATTCGTAATGTAGAATGAGGGAAAGGGTCATTTAGGAGTTCATTCAAGTCGTAGTCCCCAATCCCAACAATTACGTGTTACCAAGTAGTAGGTATAACCTAATAAAAACCATCAATTTAATAAGGAACATGCTTCACACAAAAATATAACATTCCAAGTCAAATACCCAACAATACATACTTAATTAACATAGAAACTCATTGTTTTTCATCAATAGTCATAAATTTAGCGCTAGGAAGAAAACCCATTTTGTAGAGAAAAAACCCTAGGAGTTGAGTTCTTGAAAATCATCTTTGAAAGGACCTCTTGGGGAAAGGAATCCCAAGAGTTAAGAACCCATACCTTATTGACGAAGAATCCACAAATTTCGGAAGAAATCTTGAAGTCTTCATCTTCTTCCTTAAACTCTTCTTGTTCTTCAATGGAATTTGAAAAAGAGAGCGTTCTTTAGAGAGATGGGAGAAATTCGTTTGATTTGGTTTAAGTGTGGAAAAAGTGATCTAAAACTGACTTAAATTCAATGGATGAACTGAAGCTAGTTCACTAGGTAGTTTCAACTCATTGGCAACCTTCCTAATTCGTTGTAAAACCTCATAAGGAACAACGTACCGGGGACTTAATTTCCCTTTTCTACCGAATCTCATCACCCTTTCATAGGTGAAATCTTCAGATAGACATGATCACCTATTTCAAATTCAAGTTCTCTTCTCCTATTGTCGGCATAAGACTTTTGCCGACTATAGGCTGTCTTCAATCTATCTCTTATGATTCAAACTTTCTCTATAGACTCATAGATAATCTCGGGACCAAGGAGTGAGGACTCACCAACCTCAAACCATACAACCGGAGACCTACATCTTCGACCATAAAGAGCTTCGAAAGGTGCATGGAGATGCTCGAATGGTAACTATTGTTGTAGGAGAACTCAATCAAAGGTGGATGATCATCCCAACTTCCTTAGAAATCAATAACACATGCTCTTAACATATCCTCAAGGGTCTTAATGGTATGTTCCGCTTGTCCATCCGTCTGAGGATGAAAAATGGTGCTAAGTTTCACTTGAGTACCTAAACCCTTTTGAAAAGCTTTCCAAAAATGAGAAGTGAATTGGGCACCTCTATCCAAAATGATGGACAAAGGAATCCCATGAAGACTCACAATCTCATTAATGTAGATTCTTGCATAATCTTCGGCAGTATAAGTAGACTTTACACGAATAAAGTGGGCAGATTTGGTCAACCTATCCACAATAACCCATATGGAATCATTTTGCCTCCGGGTTCGAGGCAACCCAACAACAAAATCCATATTGATGTCTTCCCACTTCCATATAGGAACATACATGATTTGGGTTAAACCACCCGATTTAAGATGCTCGGCTTTGACTTGTTGGCAATTTGGACACTTAGCAACAAACTTTGCTATGTCCCTTTTTAAACCATCCCACCAATAGACCTATCTAAGGTCATGATACATTTTCGTGGCACCCGGATGTATAGAATAACGAAAACCATGAGCTTCTTCTATAATTCAATTTCTCAAGTCCTCAACATCCGGTACAAATAATCTCCTTTGTACTAAGAACATCACCCCCCTTGGGAGAATGAGTCATTGAGCTTACCAAGTACCAATTCCTTCAACTCCATCAATAGTGGTCAAGATGCTTCTTAAATTTCACCTCCACCACTAATGATGAGTGGGAGTTATGATCCACCATGAAACCACCATTTGGAGAATCTTCTAACCGCACACCTAATCGAGCCAACCTATGAACATCTTTCACAAGTTCTTTGTTCTCTTCTTCCACATGAGACACACTACCCATAGTCATACGATTCAAAGCATCCGCAACCACATTAACCTTGCCAGGGTAGTAAAGAACACTCATGTCGTATTCCTTCATCAATTCTAACCATCTTCTCTGTCAGAGATTCAACTCTTTTTATGTAAACACATACTGAAGATTTTATGGTCAGTAAACATATCAACATGCACACCATACAAGTAATGTCTCCATATCTTTAAGGCAAAAACAACAGCTGCTAACTTAAGGTCATGAGTCGGATAGTTATTCTCATGAACTTTGAGTTGCCTAGAAGCATAAGCTATCACCTTGCAATGTTGCATGAGAACACATCCCAATCCCACTCGGGAAGCGTCAGAATACACTACAAAGCCTTCATTACCCTCCGGTAAGGTCAACACCGGAGCGGAGGTAAGCTCAACTCTTGAAAACCTTTCTCACAAGATTTCGACCATTCAAACTTCACCTTCTTTTGGGTCAAATCTGTCAAAGGAGAAGCAATGGATGAAAACCCATCAACAAACCTTCTATAATACCTGGCTAGACCCAAGAAACTCCCTATGTTGGTGGGAGTCAAAGGTCTAGGCCAATTTTTGACCGCATCCGTCTTCTTCGGATCAACATCTACACCCTCACCAAAGATAACATGGCCAAGAAAAGCAACTGACCTCAACCAAAACTCACACTTGCTAAATTTGGCATCAAGTTTGTGTTCTTTGAGGACTTTCAAGGTCAACCTCAAGTGACTGTCATACTGATTTTCATTCTTGGAGTATATCAAAATATCATCAATGAACACAATCACAAATGAGTCAAGGTAATCTCGGAAAACTCTATTCATTAGGTCCATAAACGCCGCCGGGGCATTTGTTAACCCAAAAGACATAACTAGAAATTCAAAGTGACCATATGTAGGTCGGAAAGCTGTTTTGGGAACATCTTGACCTCTTACCTAAGTTGGTGATATCCCGACCTTAAGTCAATCTTGGAAAAGTAACTAGCACCTTGGAGTTGATAAAATAGATCATCAATCCGAGGAAGAGGATACTTGTTCATTATGGTGACCTTATTAAGTTGGTAATAATCAATGCACATTCTAAGGGACCCATCCTTCTTCTTAACAAACAAGACCGGAGCACCCCATGGAGCAATACTAGGCTGATAAAACCCTTGTCTAGTAAATATTTGAGTTAGAGCTTCAACTCTTTCAATTCAGCTGGAGCCATCCTATATGGAGGAATAGAAATGGGGTTTGTGTCCGGTAATAAGTCAATTCCAAAGTCAATTTCCCATTCGGGAGGATTCCTGGAAGGTCATTAGGAAAAACCTCTGGATATTCCCTAACTACGGGGACTGACTAATAGAAGAAGTTTCACATTCTAGGTCCTTAACCCTCACAACATGGTAATCAGTCCTTGGCGATCATCCTACAATCCTTCAAACAAGAAATGATTTGACCCCTTGGAATATAATTTCCCCCCTTCTACTCTAGAATGGGTTCATTTGGAAATTGAAACTTCAATACACTTGTTCTACAATCCATGGAAGCAAAACATGCATGAAGCCAATCCATACCCAAGATGATATCAAAGTCAAACATGTCAAGTTCTACCAAATCAACAAGAGTGACTTTATTGGACAACATTACAGGGCATTTCCTATAGACTCTTTTTGCAAGAACGGAGTCACCCATTCGGGTATAAATCGAAATGGGTTCAATCAAAACATTGGGAAGTACATCAAACTTCCTAGCTACCAAAGGCGTAACAAAAGAAAGGGTAGCACCTTGATCAAGCAAAGCATAAACATTATTAGAGAAGACTTGTAACATACCCGTCACAATGTCAGGAGAGTTTTCTTGTTCACCCCTAGCCTTGAGTGCATAGAAACGGTTCCTTTTTGGATCTTCAAAGCTAGGACCGCTTGGTTGAGTTTGGTTATTCCCCTTACCTTGGCTTCTCACATTAGGACAATCTTTCACTATATGACCACCTTTGCCACAACTATAGCAACTATTAGTTCCAACAAGGCATTCACCCACATGTTTCTTACCACACTTACCATAAGTTGGTCTTTCTCTTAGTGAATCAACATTTCTCCCCTTTTGAGGTTTAGGATTTGAAGCTCTATCATTGTAATTCTTGGAGAAATTTGAAGGGACGTGGTTTGAAAACCTCTTATTGAACTTAGGCTTGTCTTGAACATCAAGCCTACTCTTCGAAGAACTACTTTCAAAAGACCTTGCCTTCTTAGCTTCTGTGTCCCTCTTCCTTAGACGACTCTCCGCTACTTGTTGTGCATAAAATATCAATATACAAAGATCCATGTTGTCATGAAGCATGTCTGCACGACATTCTTCTTCAAGCTCTTCGGAACGCCCATTAATAACAGCTCAGTTCATCCCTATCATTAGAAACCAAAAAAGAAGCATATTTGGACATCTTAATGAACTTTAAAGAGTATTCCTTAACACTCATACCTCCTTGACGAAGGTTCTTGAAATCCTCTACCTTAGCTTCTCTTTGTTCCCTTTGGAAGAATTTGTCAAGAAAGGCCTTTTGAAGATCTCCCAAGTCACGAGACCACCTCCTAAAGCCCTACTATCCTTCCGCTAATTGTACCATGTCGGAGCCACGTCCTTGAGTTGATAGGCAGCAAACTCAGCCTTCTCAGTAGTACTCACACCCATAGGAAACAAGATCTTATAGACCTCGTCAAGGAAATCTTGGGGGCCTTCATCAACTTATGATCCAAGGAAAATAGGAGGATTTATCCTCGTGAAATCCCTCAGGCGGCTAGCCATAGTACTAGCATGTTGGTTCTCTCGAGTAACAACCTCTATGTTAGCTTGTGCCATAATAGCTTGAGCTTGAGTGGTAATGGCTTGGACATTTCGGAATAGGGCTGCCCTCACCTCACCATCCATCATGTCCAGAGGATTGACCAGAACTTGATCATTCGCAGCAGCTTGCAGTTGAGAAGGAACTTGATTGCCTTGGGGAGTAACTCGCGCATTCGCAATCTCTTCTCCTACTCTTCTTGCGGCTGTCCTTCTTGTGTTCATCGCCAATAAACACAAGAAAGGGATTAGATGCTAAAAGACACATAGTGTCAAAACTCTAGAGGCACGACATAGGATTACTAAGAAAAGAGAATTTTCCTAATCATCACATAGCCTCTCATCCACAATTGTGAAACGCTTCACAATCATTAACCAGACACTAGGTACTGTGGTTTAGTGAGACTCTGATACCAAGTTTGTCACATCCGGAGAGCACCCCGGATGCGGCCGGCGTCGTCGTCCTCTCAGAGGACTCATACAAGCCCTTAGCATTCGTCATAACATGTCATTAGTTTAAATTGCGGAAATATATAAAACTTTTGCATACTATGTGAAGTATACTTAGACTTTATACATAACAATCATGAAAAGGTACGTAGCGATATTCTAAAAGCTGTCTCATATAAAAACCATCTAAAGATTACGAACCTGGACTTAGCCAATAAAAGTCAATATGCCTGGAAGCCTTAATACAAAAGAATGCAAAGAACATAAATGGAAATCAAATATTCTTAAAATACACTAAAGTGTTCCTAAGCTAGAATACGAAAAGATAGCATCACCGAACATGAGGACCTACCAACACTTGGAGAAAGAGTTCCAAGCTTCTTCAATCGACCTTTTTAATCTTCATGGCCGGAACCTACATTTGTAGTAATATAAAGTAATGGGGTTAGTACGCCACATGTACTAAGTATGGGTATATGCACATAACATGCATGAAAAGGATCATTTCTTAGAAAGCATGCTAAGTTTTTTGAAAATCTTCAATGCACCTACCGTAGAACATATACAAGTTAAGGATTCCATCAACATTAAACATGATCATAATCAAAAGACATATTATCACAGAGTCATGTTAACATTTCATATTCAATAGATCATATAAACATAACATACAAAATACTTATCGATGATCCCATCCCCAACCTACAAGTGCAATGGTCATGTGAAACCCCATAACCCCACACAACCAAGTGGATAAGATAGGAGACCATAAGTAAAAATTTACTTCATATAACTTGTAACATAAGTAGTCATCACATCATAAAACAATAAAGACCAATAAAATGTTCATTAAAGTAACCAACTTCATATAAGAGTAACAACATGTATCATAAGCATCATACCTTTCATGTTATCATATTACATAAGAACAATCTCCTAGGACTCCCCTTAGAGTCAACTTGTGCAATGTCTAGGTAGAGTCTCATACCCCTTACCTATACTAAGTAGACTCTTCAAGTCACCCTAGTCAACACCCATTTAATTGTCTTTCATTTTACTTGAGGGAACATTCTCCTTAACCGACATTAGACCATATGAGTTAAACATGGAATTCGGTGTCATAAAACCCCACACCGAAAGAAAGTGGTCTACCGGCCAAAGTAGAACAAAACAGGACATAGCTTTCTAGGTGGATCCACTATCTAGTATCATATGGTGGCAACACAGTTCAAGAACTAGCAGATATATTAGGGACCCATAGTTCCACATTACATGGAAGCCTCTATCTAATGAGAGTCATTGTGAACCTACCTTCCAACTAAGGAAGGGACACCTCTAATATCTAGTCCATCGGTGCTAAGATTAAATCCCTTTGTGAATAAACATTAAGTCATCATTTATTCATAAATATTATCATAAGTCATAGGAGATTAACTCCTTGTATAAACATGATCATAAGCTCTTTTGGTTTAGATGAAAATTTCCTTTCAACACAACCCTTCATTTGTTAGATTAACATATCATAATCATCTTGTGTAAGGCATACAAGAGAACATCATAAACTTGCATTATCATATCCTTATCATGATCTCACATTTAACATATTCATAGACAACATATATACATAGAAACATCATACATACTTCAATAGCATTGTAACATCATTTATAGGCTAACATAAACATCATGGAGTAATCACGACTTTAGAAGACTTACCTCTTGCTTCCAAGATCCTTATTCAAGAACTTATATTCAATATAGAACATCCATCCAACAACATAGTGAAATACTCAATAGCATAATAAATACTAACTCTTCAACTCATAAACGAGACTAATTTATAAAGTAGGATAAGGGAAAGGGTCATTCATGAGTTCATTCAAGTCGTAGCCCTAAATCCCAACAATTACGTGTTACCAAGTAGTAGGCATAACCCAATAAAAACCATCAATTTGATAAAGAACATTCTTCACATGAAAATCTAACATCCCAAGTAAGATATCCAACAATACATTCTTAATTAACCATAGAAAATTATTGTTTCTCATCAATAGTCATAAATTAAGAGTGAGGAAGAAAACCCGTTTTGTAGAGTAAAAACCCTAGGAGTTGAGTTCTTGAAAACCATCTTTGAAAGGAACTTTTAGGGAAAGGAATCCCATGAGTGAAGTAAACATACCTTATTGATGAACAGTCCACGAATTTTGGAAGAAAATCTTGAAGTCTTCGTCTTCTTCCTTAAGCTCTTCTAGTTCTTCAATGGAGTTTGAAAAAAGAGCGTTCTTGAGAGAGATGGGAGAAATTCATTTGATTTGGTTTAAGTGTATAAAAATTTATCTAAAACTGGCCTAAATTCAATATATTGTCGTCCCACAAAATACCAAAATGACCCTTTACATAAATGAGTCTTTCTGTGAAGTTAAATTACCAAAAATTTGACTTTAACGAATCTAGGAAGTGGCTGCGCATCGCGGGGCCAATTCCCATTCTTTTTCTGAAATTTTAGGTCGAGGCAGTGTTCCTCATGACAACCTCGCGTCGTGAGGTTGCCTCCCAAATATAGGGGCAGTACACCACGTGTGGGTTGCGCGTCGCGCAGCAGCCCCTTGGTTCTTGATCGCTCAGGCTGCTTTGGCAGCCTGCCTACCCATGTTTGGGTCCTCCCCAAGGACCCTTCGGGTGGTCCTTGGGGCGTTGTTACCAGACGTTTTACCATTTTTACTAGTTTTGGACTTTATTTGACGCTTCAAAACCTTCATCAAACATAGGGACGTCAACTAGTTCAATTTAGCTAGTTTTTGGACGTCAAGGTCTTTCTTTGTCGTTTTGGATCTAACCTTTTCTAAACGAACTTATTACATTAATATACGTCTGGCAACATCATTTTAAACATTATTAAATAGATTAAGCTCTAGTCTATGTCATGGCATTTTCGGTGTGTTACATTAACCCCAAATTCAACCATTAAATTAAATCTTCCAAAATGAAAAAAAGGGGATCAAATCTCCTCCTCAAAATATTTCTCTCTCTATAAACTTAAAGAAGTAAATGGGTTCAATGTAGGGATTCAAGGCATACCTCCATTTTCACCATTAAATATTGTTTTCATCCATCGATTCCTTCCATTCATTGATTTCCCAAATTCTCAATTTTTTCAAAGTTAGAAATCCCCTATTTAGTTAGGGTTTTCTTGAATTTCCATGGGTTCTCTTGATTATTGATTTAAATGATTCAATTATGATCTATTATGCATGAATTGATGAAATAATAAGATTTTATGATGATTCCCTTATGAACCCATTAAATCCCTATGTTTTCCAAATTATGATCAAATGATGCTAGTTTTTTTATTATGAAAGAAGAATTTTATGAAACCAAGCATAAAGTGATTGAACCACATGAAATTATAATGAAATGTATGTAAATGATTTAAGGATGCTTTGAGAGTAAAGTATCAATGATGATGTTGTTGTTGTTGTGTTCTTTAATGGATATTCTCATACACAGATGAAAGCATGATTGTGAAAGATTTTAGTAAGAACTCTAGGGTTGAAATATCTTCTCACCTAATTGAATCAAAGATAAAGATCTATCATAATGAATCTAGTTTTTATTGGCTAATAAATGATACATTTCCATGGATGACTTATGACTTATCTTGGATTGGCAAGATGACATGGCCTTCCATGGATAATAAGAATAAGTAAAACATGACTATTCTGTGAGATTTATGCTTAACACCGAGAGGATATTGATATGAAAACTCTCCCTTTAGTAGAAATATTCTTATGCCTTACCTTTGTTCCCCCATAGGATATTTTTCTAGATAGACATTAGCTAGAGGATCCACCTAAGCTAGAAGTTCACGGTCCTTACCTTGGCAAGTAGGACAACCCTTTTCAGTGTGGGAGACACCAGGGGATCATATTAGAGGGGGATATATTGTAATATTTCGTATTCGAGAAATGACGAAAATGGGTAATAGGGAAGAACTCACAAGCCAACACATGTTCCATAGACCTTCCACAAAGACAAGATGGTACGTGAAGGGGACCACAATCCGTGTGGTGGTCCATAGCAAGTCCTCCAAGACATGATGAGCAGTGAACCCTCCTACGAGGGCATTAACGGACCATGGGGAGGTACACGGGTCGTTATGACGTCCATATGGGTGAGGCAAAACATATCCCAAAGTTAGACTTCTCCCATGAACATCTATATGGGCCGTGAACCGAATAATTTCCCGTTAAGGTGGTAGTTAAGGGGCAAGGCAGAACAGGGCCTCTCCCCAAGCCAATGGTCAAGGACCACGGATGCCACAACAACTCGTGGAGGTCCTTGACGGCTCGTGAAAACCACTGTTTGGTGGTTGCATTAGCTTTATGTCAGGGGCTTTTGGAGTCTTTTCCTAGTTATTCTATACTAACACTATGTCATTTTACACTTACCTAGAAGTCCTACATAAGTATTTTTAACTCCAAATCTCCCAAATTCATATCATTCTCTCAATTACCTAAAAGAAGAACAAGTCTTCCTTTCCAAACTATTTCTCTCCCTAGAAAGCTTGAAGAAGAAGGAGTCAACCCAGGGTTTCAAGTCAAGCCTTCAATTCCACCACTTAAGGCAAGCTGTTGGAATTGAGGTATGATATTTTTATCCATGGAGTCCTTTACTCTAGTGAGTTCCCAAAATTTTCGATTTACAATGTTATAATTCCCCAATTGAGTTAGGCTTTTCTTATATGTCCTGGGTTCCTTTTAATATTTATTTATTTGATTGGTTTAGGGATTATTATGCATAAATTGAGTTTTATGCCATTATTTTAAGATGAATCCCTATGAACCCATGCTTAACCCATGTTTCCTAGATATTGATGATTGAAAGTGGACTATGAACCATGAAAGGTGAATTACAGAATTGTGCATGTTCTTGTGGAATTGATGAGATATGATGTAATTGCTTTTAGAATAATAGAATATAATTTGTTGTTGTGGTTAATTGATGTGAAAGTATTTGCTCAAATAACTACCTCATGCATTAATTTGTAAGCTTTTCTCACATAAAAGAATGTTAAGGTTGAAAGGTCTTCGCACCTAAAATGAATTAAAATTAAGGAGCTATTCTATGAATGAGGAAATTGGTGATTACACATGCCCTCTAAAGGAAGACAAGAGGCGATTACACATGTCACATAATGTAAGAACATGAAGCGATTAACAAGTCCCTTAAAGAAAAACTCAATAAGAAGAATAGATATTCAGTGAAAGTTATGCTTAGAACCGAGTGGAAAAGTGGTGATTACCCATGTACCATAAACGATGTGCCAAAATAGGATTGTGTAGATATACAATAGATAGTGGATCTATGTAAGGTAGTATCTCATGGTGTTACCTTGGCATGTAGGACACCTCCTTTTTGGTGTGGGAAACACTGAATTCCATGTTAATAGCTTACATAGTCTTATATGTTGGTTAAAGGTAGTTCTACCATAATAATGAATCAAGGTTACTTCATAAGTATTTCACGCATGATTTAGACGATGCATACTTGCATTGACAATATTTTATGATTATTCTTTCTAATGCTTCATATCATGTTTTAACTTTGTTATTGCATAGTACAAAATTATCCATTTATCATGATTTGTATGCTTCATGCATGACTATCATAATTGGTAAATGTTTTTACTAATACATAATCTTGCTTACATTTCCCCAAATGTAGGTACATACTTAATTAACATAGAAAATCATTGTTTTTCATCAATAGTCATAAATTTAGCATTAGGAAGTAAACCCGTTTTGTAGAGTAAAAACCCTAGGAGTTGAGTTCTTGAAAATCATCTTTGAAAGGACCTCTTGGGGAAAGGAATCCCAAGAGTGAAGAACCCATACCTTATTGACGAACAATCCACAAATTTTGGAAGAAATCTTGAAGTCTTCATCTTCTTCCTTAAGCTCTTCTTGTTCTTCAATGGAGTTTGAAAAAGAGAGCGTTCTTGAGAGAGATGGGAGAAATTCGTTTGATTTGGTTTAAGTGTGTAAAAAGTGATCTAATAGTGACCTAAATTCAATGTATAGTCGTCCCACAAAATACCCAATAGAACCTTCACTTAAATGGGTCTTTTTGTGAGGTTAAATTATCAAAAATACGACTTTAACGAATCTGAGAAGTGGTTGCGCATCGCGGGGCCAATTCCCATTCTTTTTCTGAAATTTTGGGTTGAGGCAGTGTGACTCGTGACAGCCTCGTGTCACGAGGCTGCCTCCTAAATCTTAGGCAGTACACTACGTATGGGCTGTGCGTCGCGCAGCAGTTCCTTTGATCTTGCTCGCGTAGGTAGGGACGTTAGCTAGTTTCGGGACGTCAAGGTCTTTCTTTGTCGTTTTGGATCTAACCTTTTCTAAATGAACTTATTACATTAATATAGGGCTGGAAACATCATTTTAAACATTATTCAATAGTTTAAGCTCTAGTCTATGTCATGGCATTTTCGGTGTGTTACATTAACCCCTATTTTCAACCATTAAATTAAATCTTCCAAAATGAAAAAAAAGGATCAAATCTCCTCCTCAAAATATTTCTCTCTCTAGAAACTTAATGAAGTACATGGGTTAAATGTAGGGATTCAAGGCATGCCTCCATTTTCACCATTAAATATTGTTTTCATCCATCGATTCCTTCCATTCATTGATTTCCCAAATTCTCAATTTTTTCAAAGTTAGAAATCCCCTATTGAGTTAGGGGTTTCTTCAATTTCCATGGGTTCTCTTGATTATTGGTTTAAATGATTTAATTGTGATCTATTATGCATGAATTAATGAAATACTAAGATTTTATGATGATTCCCTTATGAACCCATGAAATCCATACCAATTTATGATCAAATGATGCTAGTTTTTTTTATTATGAAAGAAGAATTTTATGAAACCAAGCATGAAGTGATTGAACCACATGAAATTATCTTTGTTTCCCAACCTGGTTATTCACAGCTTGACTTTGCATTCTTATCGCTTCCTTGAACTTTGCATTATTTACTTCTCCATGGGTTGCACTTCAGGTGCATTAGTTACCCCTTGGTCCTTAAAATTACACCTAGTAGGATGACCTTTGACAACTCTTCGTAAATCCATGGTTAACTGCAAAAACATGTGCACGCAAGAATTAGAGAGAAACTATTTAGAGATCAAACTTTAAGACCGAAATGAGGGTGAAAGAGGTGAGAAATTTTTCAATGTGTTGCAGCCTCCTAATTATAGATGTGGCACACTTCACATTGATAACTACACTATACCGACCCACCTTCATAGACTCCGTAGAACTATTGAACTCCATTCTTTGATACGAAGTTTGTCACGCCCCAAGCCTAAACCCTAGGTGGGACAGACACTCGGGGAATATTATTGGCCCCAAGAAAACCCTTGTCCTAGCTTACTTACTCATTGAAAGACTTAAACATAAGAAACAGAATCATGCAATAACTTAAGAAATAACAACTTAGCCTAAGTGTCAACTCAAGCCTTAAACGTATATAACTGAAATGAATAAGACTAAATAATAATAACCAGGTGTCTATGAAGCCTCCGAAACAAAGAGAGATGTCAAGACAAGACCACCGATGATCCTAACAATTGAAATATACTAAAAACAATGATAAAAATATTCCTCCAAATAGAAAGGTGGCTCACCAACTAACTCTGAGTGCTCAATTGGATCAACGAGGTGTTGGATTATGATCTTGGTTACCTGTGTCTGCATCATAACAGGATGTAGGTCAACTAACATCATTACATTAATGTACAAGTATGTGAGTTGGAATGCTACACTTAACATATGGGTTGAAAAGAATCTGAAAAAAACACTTACATTGGCTCTTCTAAAATCATGAATAACTTAACTCAATGCAAAGTAAACAACAATAAAAATGCAGTTATACAAAGCATTTAAAACAGTAGTAGCAACTCAATTTGTTAAATATATGCAATAGTAACTCATTTTATTTTTAAAGTAATATAATATTGTGAGAGTTTGTCTAACCGACAACCACCATTATGATCCTATGTGGTGATACAACGTCTTGTCCACGCTGCCAGAACTATCCTATACTTTGTCATCATAAAGAACACCTTAACTAAGTGAATCCACTAGTTTATGCTAAAATATTCTTAAGGAATAATCTAAAAAGTATCATCCCTTACTAACCATGATTACTACATGGTTTATGGAGAATTTAATTATTATGAACCCGCATCCCATATCGGTGCTCAATACTACTCAGTAAAATATACTTAGCTCATATGTTTTTCAAACAAAACTTCTTTCTTTGGTTTGAGATAATTACTCAAAAACATAAATCAAAAGCTCTTTTGGAATTGATGTTCCCTTTTGTGCTCAAATGTTAAAACATTTTTAACTTAACGGTAATACATTGTTCTTGTATAATCTTTGAAGAAATGAACTTTTACTCTTCCTCTTTACTGAACTCAAAACTCAAGTCTTAAAACAAAGTTGAAATGTTTGTGAAAGACTTATAAAAATTTTATGAACTTCTCTTGACTTGATTATTAACTTCTAGACTTCACTCTTAATAAAAGAGGTTCATATGCCCGTTTGAGATATTAGAGCAAATCGGAGACTTGGCCTATCAGTTGGCCTTGTCACTATGATTATTTGGTATTTATCATATTTTCATGTCCTTATTCTTTTGAAGTATGTACCGCATGACTCCGATGTGATTTCACTTCATTAAGTAATTTGGATCTGGACTTAACATTGAAGAGGAGCATATATCTATTTTCGATAGGCAGGTTCGAAATCTAAGGACTAAGGAAATTTCTTTGATGAAATTTCAATAGAAGCATTGCCCGGTCATGGAGGTTACTTGAAAAAAGGAGTCTAATATGTGAGTCAAATATCCATAATTTTTCAAAGCTTCAGTTGTTATCCTTTATATTATGTTCGAGGAGAACATAGTTTTCAATGGTGTATATTGTAATAAACCTAAGGACATTTTTAGAATTTATAGAAAATATTACCATTTTAACCGTCCTTGTAGTTTCCCCGAGTCAAGTTTGATTATTTTATTAGGTTAGTTTTGTCACATAACCAAAAGTTCCTATTTTTGGATGTTTTGGAGTTTAAGATATTTTCAAGTTGGTATATGTGAATTTGTTAACATCTAGATGTACGAGTCTAGTACTGGAATTATGTCATTCACTTCAGCTCAAGAATGGAAAATTTGGTCAAGGAGAGTTGTCGTTTCTAGTTCCGAGGTCCTTATACCAACTCGAATACGTGAGTTGATCTACTGAGAGATATAGACTAAGGTTTGAGTTTGGTCAACGTTCACATTTTGAACACTCGAATTAGATTTTCATCAATTTTGTTGGATTCATGAGGTGACGTTATGCGTAGGTAAGTCCTTGGTGTAATTTTCGAGGGTTCTAAGGGTATTTTAATCTTTTTGATGAATGTTAGTTAGTTGTGGATTTGACGGGTCCCGATCAAAGGAGACCCCAAATTTCTATGTTGAATATTCCATTGATTCGGGAGCATTGAATTTAGTGGGGGTAGTATAGTTAGTTTGTGCGCTTGGGATTCCAAATGAATCCCGAGTATGCATTCAGAGAATTTGTGCCTTAGTGTTGTGTTGCTGCTATTGTTTCTGATGTCTGATGAATTGTTCATTGCAGTCGTGGGATCTTCTTTTTCAATGTGTAGGTTATATTTGTTGTGTATTGCATTCACGTGAGTTCTGCTTGGATTGCATAGGTATAAGCGTACTAGGAATTGAAATGCGAAAACTATGTTGCGGTTTCCCAAGTAAATATAAGTTCACTTATTTTGTTTTTTCGATCATGTGAAATGAGTCACGATCACATGGAGTAATTGACTCGGGCATATTCTTATTTCCTTAAATTAATATTTCCTCCCCCATTTCTTTATTTTTGAACAGTAACAATTTTGTTTTTGTGATTTCAAGTAGACGTTTAGAAACTATATTTTGGGTAAGTGATTTTAACTCCAAGCCTTCATTACTAATTTATTATTTCATAATTCTTAATATTAAATCAACTTTCTCAGGAACTTGGATTTTGATAATTTCGTCTTTGAAGTATGATTTCTAACTCTTTTTCCTTTACCATTTCGTATTGGGTTCCTAAATCTTTGGTATCATGTTTTTCTATAAAAATTTCATAATAACCCTAAGCCCTCGAGCTATACTTTTTTGGTCGATTCCCCAATTTTAAAAATTGACATCATAAGTTTCATTGTTCATGGTTTCTTATAGGGTTCTATATTTGATTGGATTGTTTGTATTCGGAGGCTCCACATAAAGGGAAGACTCAACTTCCAAGTTAATTTTCTCCCTTCTAAGGAAAGTGGACCTCTTTGACATTTTTCCAAAGTGAGTTGAACCTTGTATGCCTTATTAGTGATATTTGGACTAATGGAAATGGTGAAGTTTTATGTATGGTGAAGGTTCTATTACCAAGACCATCCCCCCCCACAACATTATTTAGCTTACGATACAAGGTATCCAAAAAGCTTCCATGTCCCTCAACTATGTGAAGTCACGGAGTGTGCCACGTAAGCCAAAAGGTATACAAATTTTTTAAAAAAAGAGGTCGGGGTGGGGTGGGTTGTACTTGTGTATTATTCCTTTATTTTATAATAGCAATACACAATACAAAATTTCTCTATTTAGATTTGTTATTTAAAAGGCAAGAATGAATCACCGAGCATCCAAAGAAAGATGAAATGGAGAGCAGAGAAGTCGAGGTTTCTCTACTACAAGTAAGCCTCTAAACTCAACTTTGTTTTTGTAACTCTCTTTTAGTATGTGTAAAAAAAATCCCCATAGTGGAAAGAATTTCGCAACTCGGTAAATAAAAAATCTTGATGTATATTATTCTCGTCTTAAACAGTAGGGTTTGTTTGTTGTAAAACCCAAGCTTAATATGTATGCCTAGTCCACGCAACACAAGCAACACATTTCACACAAGACAAAAGACCTATATGGGCGGAACTCCCAAGGACTTTTTGGAGCTTATTTCTGCTTACTTTCGATCTATGCATAATTCATATACTTATTGGACTTGATATTTGTTTTAAAAAAATGTCATAGTAGATATCTCATATGTTAAGTATATGTTTCTTTAAAATCATTTTCTTGAAATGGTAATACATGTGTTGCATTACAATGATAGATCATGAGATAATTGCACTAGTATAAGTTTCGCCGATTGCAAGAATAGGTTTTTACCAGAATTTTTTCTATAAATTAAAGTAGCTGCCTTGTTCCTCCTTGCCAAAAAAATTACGATATATTTAGGTAAATATCCTTTTAAGTTCATGTTTTCACCATTGCTATCTCCAATATACATTCACCTGTTATTCTCTCATTCATCCTTTTTCCCCTCTGATATTGAAAAAATGCTAAATTGATAATATAAGATTATGCATGCATTGTTTAAATATGTATTTATGAGAGTTCAAATATTTTCTTTTTTCAGATCATATATTTTAGAGCTGTTTACAAAATGTGTATATAACCATGATTAGTGCTACCATTAGCAATTTACCCTGTAATGTCATGGATAAAATTCTAGGAAGCTTGCCTTTGAAAGATGGAGTGAAGACCAGTATCTTGTCAAAAGACTGGAGGTAAGAATGGGTAACGCGTACAAAACTTTATTTTGGTAGTGAGTTTTTCACATCTTTCAACGACAGCCAAGAAGCAAAGAAAATCATTTACCAAGTCGTACGACTGCATCAAGGACCAATACTAAAGTTTACTCTAGAATGTTCTAATTGGATATGTGATCGTGATATTGATAATTGGATGCTCTTATTGTCAAAGAAACATGCTGAGAACTCACCCTTCAAATATTCACAAGCAACAAATATGATGTACCTTCTTATCTTTTCACATTTCAGCAACTAAGACATCTGAAACTTGATATGTGTTTCTTCCACGTTTTAAAGATTATTAGTATTAATCTTCAATGTGTCAGTTTTGATCCAACAATATTTAGGAATCTCATAACCAAATGTCCATTGCTTGAAACTTTGATGTTGGCTTGGTGCACCACATTTGACGTCCTCAAAATTGATGCCCCTAATCTCAAATGCTTCGACTTTCTTTGAACATCGAAATCCATTTTCTTCAAGAATATTCCTATGCTTAGAACCGTTGTTGTATGTCTCAATCGGATTTTGATGGATACATCAACTTTTTGTTCGAATCTTACAAAGTTCGTTCATTGCATTCTTTCCCTGGAGGAACTTTAACTAGGCGGTTCATTGTTAGAGGTAATGTACACTTTTGATAGTATACTTATGATAGTTGTGACTTATCATAACCATATGATGTACCTTCAAAAATTTTTTTACTTGTTTCTAGTACTTGACCATGGGAGGTAAACCAGAGAATCCCCCGTCTGCTCTAAATAATGTCAAATCTCTATGTATATCGGACATGTGTTTCATTAATGTTGAGGAGGTCTCAAGTGCAGTTTACTTGATTACAAGCTGCCCTAAATTACAAGACTTTCAACTGAAAGTGTAATCACCCTCCTAATTTGTCATAAAACTTATTTATATGGTTTCTTCATATGAATCCGCCTAACTCCTACCAATTTTTTTGCAGGAAGCAGTAGGCATTGTGGTGGAACCTGTTATACAATTCTGACAAGCCAAAACAATCTCGTGTGGTGCCATGAAGCTGCTTAAAAGTGTGGAAATGCGTTATTTTATTGGTTTTCATAAGGAAATTGAATTTGTGAAGTTTATATTGGAATCTGCACCGGTACTTGAGGAAATCACCAATTGGAGTAGTGGACAGTTTAATCGGGGTACACAAATGATGGATGAGATGAAACTATTCCATTGAGAACCACCTAACATTAGATTCAAATTCGAATAATTGTGAATGTATCTGGAACTGCCATGACTTTTCTAGTTGGTTTTAGGTGGTCCAAAGCTACACTCCTTTTTTATTAAGTGCTATTTGTTTTTGTTTGTTGGTTGAACCTATATATGTATCTCATCCTACAAATTTCAATGTTGACTTTGTTGAAATTGTGTGCAATCTATTGCGTTGGTAAACTTGATTATTTTTTACACTCTCTTTGGAGATGTCGCTGTATGCTTTCTCCATCCTCCAGTTTGCTATTATTTTTTGGAGGTTAATGGGGTCCAACTGTAACACCCCGTACTCAAAACCGACTAAAAATCAGATATTCAGAAAACAATTTGCAGGCAATTCGATGGTTACCATCGACGGACCGTTGTCTGATCTACAGCTCGTACTGCATGTCCGTAGATTGTCACGACAGCGCACCCAAAATTCAGGTCAGCAAAATCAACTAAGTCTCGACCGAAGGTCCGTAGATCAGACTACTGTCTATCGACGGTGTCCGTGGATTGAGACTCTTACTACCCAGCCTCTAACACGAACGACCGATGACCAGCACGGACCGTCGTTCGATCTATGGTCCGTAGGTGAAAGTTAGCAGTCAGTTAGGGGGGAAATGTTGTTGGGTCAACTTCAAATGGTCATAACTCTTAGCACAAAATGAATTATGTGTCCTATGACTTATCAAAAGATAGACAATTGAATTATCTTTCCATAGTCACCGAGTTTGCTAAAATCCAACCTCCAATTAAAAGTTATGCCCATTTTAGTAAAGGTTTGTCGTGAAAACCCAACCTACGGACCCAAACGACGGCCCGTCATTCCAGGTTGTCATTTTGTCCGACAATAATTAACTAAGAGGTCTTTTGGTCTTTTGCTACTTCGTTTAACCCCTAAGATACGTCGTTTTGACCCTAAATCATCAGATTTTAGTCAGTTGAAGCCTAGAAATATAACAAGAACTTACCTAAGTTAAAATCATAAATCAAAACTTAGAAAATTAGAAGCAAGAAAGGAGAAAAAGGTCAAGAACCCTAGTTCAAGAACGCAACAACGTGCCAGCAGTTCCAGCCCCCGAAATCTACATATTTCTCCGTAGATTTAATCACCGGTATGTGATATTTCACTAGTGGGTTCCTTTCACCCATTAAATCCCTAGTTTTTTTTGTCAATTCTTGATTCTCTTATCATGAATAGACCTAGGGTTTGTAGAATTATAGCAAATCATCATAAATTAGTTATATATATATTCCAAATCAGATTGTGAAGTTAGTATTAAGTTTATCATATGAATTTCAGAACCCTAGCTATGTATTTCTTTAGTTCTTGAATTACACATGCTATGTCAGATATTTGAGTTACTTCAGATATACATGCCTCAGTTAATAATGCACAATTATAAGATTAATTGTTGCATTCTCCGTTTGCATGTTCAGTTTTGACCTATCTTGTATTTACAGAAATTCAGTCATAATGTCTTAATCACTAAATTCATTGGGAGTAGCATAATACCGAGTTGGACTAGTGTTCTGCATACCCAAATAGTCCCAGAACTACTAGACAAGTAGGTTGTAAGTCCCCTCTGTGGGCATCAGTTATGTGATCACGCCAGCATGACTTTATACCTCTGGCAGGGTATATTGGGTCCTCTGGATGGGGTGTATACATCGGACTCCACATTTAGCTCATGTGGTTTTATTATCGGTTATTAGTAGCTCCCATAGTTCTGTCAGACTCTATTGCATAGAACATTTATCAGTATATTTAATATTCAGTTTTAGCATGTTATAAATTGGTCATTGCATTCAGTTATCGCAGCATTCAGTGTATCATGCTCAGAATATTTTACTTGATTTTGTGCTTGTTCAGTTATGTTTTAGTTCAGCTTTAATCTATCCTAAATTTTCAGCACCTTCACGTACTAACACAAACGTGCGATACATCTTCTCGTGATGTAGGTTCAAGTTCTCAGTATCCAGATTGCACTTAGATAGATTTCTGATCTTCAGTTCAGCAGATTCAGTGGTGAGTCCTCATTCTCCGAGGACAATAGTCATGAGTTTCTCTTCATCATTTAGTCCTTTAGTTTCAGTTTTTGCTAGACTTAGCTGGGGCCTGTCCCAACATTTCTAGTTAGTTTAGAGGCTATTTTCAGACATAGTTAGTTTCCGCTTAGTGTTTAGTTAATAACTTCTTTGTATTAAACTCATAAGTTTTCATATTATCTCAGTTTTAGTATATGGGTATTCCCTATCTTTTCATTATAAATTATGATATAGCTTTCGAATCAGTTTATTATCTTTAGTATGCTCATGATCATGCCAGCAGGGTTAGCTTTGGATGACTTGTGGTCCTAAGTCCCGTGTCCGCATCTCGAGGGTAGCTCGGGGTGTGACAAACTTGATGTGAGAGCCCTAGGTTCAAGAGTCCTAGAATGTCTGAAAATACACACTAAGTAGAGTCATTTTCATGGGTGTGAAGTTCACCACAACTAATGAGAGGGAGTCTATGAAGTGTTTTAGGTAAAACATCACTTTCTCGTAACTCTAATCGTGCAAAAGGTATGATCTAATTGCATTCTAACTCGACGTTCTACATTTCATTACACCTTCTCGTAGAGCTAACGCCAGGAATGCGAACGCCAGGAATGCGAATGCAAGGAATGCAAACGCAGCTCCTCCAGTCCCAGATTAGGAAATCTCCAATGTTGAATTCAGAAGTGCCATTTAGATGTTGGCTTAGAGTGTCGCCAACCAAAACAATCAGCGGGTTCAAGCTCCTATGAATGTTAATGGTGGATCAGCAGCATCCAGGGTCTATAACTTTGTTAGGATGAATCCCCGTGAGTTATTACGATCGCAAACTAGTGAGGATCCTAAGAATTTCTTGGATGATATCAAGAAGATATTTGAGGTGATGCAAGTCACTGGTAATGATAGGGTTAAAGTTGGCATCATACCAGCTGAAAGATGTTGCTCATATATGGTACACTCAGTGGAAGGATAATATTAGTACTGATGCAACTCCTATTACTTGGGGTTGCTTTAGTGAGACCTTTCTGGACAGGTTTTTCCCAACAGAGTTGAGAAAAGCAAAGGTTCAGGAATTGATGAATTTAAGGCAGGGAAACATGATGGTCCAAGAGTATGGGCTCAAGTTTAACCAAATCTCTAGGTATTCTTTTGACATGGTTGTTGACTCCAGGGCTTGGATGAATAAGCTCTTGTATGGAGTGTATGATTTGGTGAAAACTGAGTGCAGAAATGCTATGTTATTGAGAGATGTGAATATCTCTAGGCTTATGACTCATGCTCAGCAGTTTGAGGGTGATAAGATTAGGGAACATGCCAAGGAGAATAAGAATGCTAGGACTGGGGACTATGACTATTATAAGTAGAAATTGGGTGGTGGAATCGCTCGCAGAGTCAGCAGAAATTTTCAACACCAGCAACTTCATAAGCTAGTGTTCCATCCTCCAAGAACAAGTATGATTTGAAGGTTTGGGCACCAAGCTCTAAGTCTCATGGAAGTGCTTCAGGCACCAAGACTTACCCCAGTTGCCGTAACTGTAGTAAGAACCATTCAGACGAGTGTCTCGCAGGAAAGGAAGGATGCTTTGGGTGTGGTTACTCTGGTCACAGGTTGAGGGATTGTCCTTCTAGACAGGATCAAAGAGGCAGTAATGGTAGAGCTTAGTCTACCACTTCAGCAGCACCAGCAGGTCTCCCGACTTAGTAGGGTAACTCATCTGGTATAGGTGGCGGTCAGCGCAGAACAGGTTGTATTCTCTTCAGGATCGCCAGGATCAGGAAGGTTCTCCTGATATAGTCACTGGTATATTATGAGTCTTTGAACTTGGAGTTTATGCATTGTTAGATCCAGGGGCTACACTTTCTTTTGTAACTCCTTACATAGCAGTACAATTTAGTGTTAGTCCAGAAACTCTCTTAGAACCTTTCTCAGTCTCTACTCCAGTTGGTGACCCAGTTATATCTAAACGGGTTTTTAGAAATTACCCTAGTATGTCAGAAAGTCACCTCAGCAGATCTT
Source organism: Solanum sitiens (assembly GCA_016801875.1). Classification (NCBI taxonomy): domain Eukaryota; kingdom Viridiplantae; phylum Streptophyta; class Magnoliopsida; order Solanales; family Solanaceae; genus Solanum; species Solanum sitiens. The sequence goes on along the minus strand of JABWTJ010000222.1, from coordinate 733,943 downwards.
GTAGAGTTAGAAATGGTAGACTTTGATTTCATTCTTGGCATGGATTGGTTACACTCCTGTTATGCCTCAGTCGATTGTAGAACTAGGATTGTTCGTTTTCAGTTTCCAAATGAACCAATCTTAGAATGGAAGGGTAGTAGTTTAGCGCTTATGGGTCGATTCATTTCTTATCTTAAGGCCAGAAAGATGATCTCTAACGGTTATCTCTATCATCTAGTTTGGGTTAAGGATTCTAACTCTGAAACCCCAAATCTTGATTCAGTTCCAGTAGTCAGTGAGTTCTAGAAGTGTTCCCAGAAGATCTTCCCGGAGTTCCTCCCGAAAGGGAAATTGATTTTGGAATTGATCTCCTTCCAGGTACCCATCCTATTTCTATTCCTCCTTACAGAATGGCTCCAGCAGAGCTTAAGAAATTTAAAGAGCAGTTGAAAGACCTTCTAAATAAGGGCTTCATCAGACCTAGCATTTCACCATGGGGTGCACCAGTGTTGTTCATAAAGCAAAAAATGGTTCTCTTAGTATATGCATTGACTATAGATAGTTGAATAAGGTCACAATCAAGAATAAATATCCCATCCCCAAGATTGATGACTTGTTTGACCAAATTAAGGGTTCTAGTCACTTCTCAAAGATAGACCTCAGATCGGGTTATCATCATCTCAGAGTCAGAGATAGTGACTTTCCAAAAACACCATTCAGAACTCGGTATGGTCATTAAGAATTTGTAGTTATGTCGTTTGGACTAACTAAATCTCCTGCAACTTTCATGGATTTGATGAACAAAGTGTTCAAACAATACTTGGACTTGTTCGTTATCGTATTTATTGATGATATCCTCATTTACTCTAGGAATGAGGAAGAACATGCAAGTCATTTGAGAGTTGTTCTATAGTCTCTCAAAGATCGCCAGTTATTCACTAAGTTTAAAAAATGTGAGTTCTGGTTGCAATCCGTTGCTTTCCTTAGTCACATTATATCTAGCGAGGGGATCTGAGTGGACTCGTAGAAGATAGAAGTAGTGAAACAATAGCCCAGTCCTACCTCTCCTACAGATATCAGAAGTTTCTTAGGTCTAGTGGGTTATTACAGAAGGCTTGTGGAAGGATTTTCATCCATAGTCTCACCATTGACTAGGTTGACTAAAAAATTGTTCAAATTTAAGTGGGCAGATGTTTGTGAGAAGATCTTTGCAGAATTGAAAACTAGATTGACTACAAATCTTGTCTTGACATTACCAGAGGGTTCAAATGGTTATTTGATCAATTATGATGCATCAATAGTTGGCCTAGGTTGCATGTTGATGCAGCGAGATAAGGTTATAACTTATGATTTTAGACAACTTAAGGTGCATGAGAAGAGCTATCCAACTCATGACCTCGAGCTTGCAGTAGTGGTGTTTGTATTCAAGATCTTGATACACTACTTGTATGATGTTCATGTAGATGTGTTCACTGACCATAAGAGCCTTCATTATGTGTTCACCCAGAAAGAGTTGAATCTTCGCCAGAGAAGATGGCTTGAGTTCCTTAAGGAATATTATATGAGTATGCATTACCATCCTGGTAAGATGAATGTAGTAGCAGATGATATTAGTAGATTATCTATGGGTAGTGTAGCCCATGTTGAGGAAGAAAGGAAGGAGATAGTGAAGGATGTTCACAGGCTTGATCGCTTGGGAGTTCACCTTTATGAACATATCAGACAGTGGTGTAACAACTTAGAATAGGGCAAAATCTTCTTTGGTAGTGGAGGTTAAGAAAAAGCAAGACAATGATCCAATCTTGCTTGAACTTAAGGGTATAGTCTATAATCAGAGAGGGGAGGTTTTCTTCCAAGGTGGAGATGGTGTACTTCGCTACTAGGGTAGATTCTGTGTTCCTGATGTAGGCGAGTTGAGACAACATATTCTTGCAGAAGCTCATAACTCTAGATATTCTATTCATCCAAGTGTCACTAAGAACTACCACGACTTGCGGGAATTCTATTGGTGGAATGACATGAAGAGGGATATAGCAGATTTTGTGAGTAAGTGCCCCCATTGCCATTAAGTCAAGGTAGAACATCAGAAACCAGAGGGTATGACTCCAGAGATCTACATATTTAATTGTAAGTAGGAAGTTATCAATATGAATTTCATCATAGGGTTAAGACGTACTCGCTGACAACATGACTCCATTTGGGTGATAGTTGATAGGATGACTGTCACGACTGGAATCTAGACCCCAGACGAGACCGGCATCGTTGACCTCTCAGAGGTCGCAGACAACCCTACTTACGTCATTCTTACTTCATCTAGGTTAATTTTAGCGGAAACTTTGAAACTTTTTGTTTCTTAACATACTTATTAAACATTCTCATCATTACATAATTGTTCACCATCAACCATCTAATATTAAGATCATCAACTGAAAGAAATAGTATAATATAGTAATAAAGATGTACTTGCCAAAATGGCACCAATACAATGTCTGAATAAAACAGGAAAGAAACGCTAGTGGAACATGCTCCACTAGCTCAACTCTAAAACTAATGCTAGAATATAAATGGCACCATCCTCGAAAGCATGAGGGCCTACCAAGTCCGGATGAATGCTCGACGTCTGAATAGCTTCAGCGTCAACCTGTAGCTCTAGCGTCCACCTGTGCCTGCACCTAAAATTGTGGAGTTGTATAGGGTTAGTACGCACTTGTACTAAGTATGGGTATATGCAAGCATACACCAAGGACATGCATGAGAAAAGATAGCTCTTTCCTAACAACATGATTATGGAAAGTCAAGTCAGTGGACTTGCCAAATTGAGATTAGGAAAGTTAGTGAACCTTCCAAATTTGGATTAGGAAAGTCAGTGAGCTTTCCAAATTTGGATTAAGAAAGTCATGCCATGAGAGTAACATGCATCATCATAAATATCATATTGCACATAACATATAGCACATATCGTCTTTCATTTCATTCTTTCATATGCCATGAGACCTTGGAATCATGGGCTTGACATTAAGACTTTCCAAAATGAGGGCTCAACATATGGGACCTCAACTAGGGAGTCTTCATTAGCAAACACAGAGTCTGCTTCATTCATTCATACGTACTTCATTTCATTCTGTTCATAGGCCAGTGTAAACACCAGCTATACCTAGGGTGTAGTTTAAGACTTTCATCGGGTTTGCTGTGCAATGATCAAGAATAACCTAGTGTCATTACCTGAGTCTAGCTCACCTCTTGATTATCCTATCCTAACACCTTTGATATCATTCATTTCATTATGTGCATCATTTGAGGCTGGCCTCATTCATTCATTGGGATCTTTGACTTTAATCGACATAGATCATGTGAGCATCATGAAATCTAGTGTCTCTCCCACACCGAAAAGAGATGGAATCACCAGCCAAAGTGACCCAAAAACATGCTAGCGTACATGGGAATTTAACCCCGCCAGATCCCTATATTGGCAGTATAGGTTTGAAGACTAGGAGATATAAGGAGACCCATACCTGGCAAGCCGGACAATCTCATCTCATGAGAGTTACGTGAACCTCCGCCCTTCCCTAAAGAAGGCATCACCGCTCATAGTTAGTCTATCGGTGCTCAGTATAAAGTTCCATTACATTCAACTCATACGTCATGGAAGCTGGCTTCTAGTATGAGGACATCATAGATCAATAGATGATTTCTCATCTCATCATTAGTATTAAGTGTGTTAATCTCAATACTTTCATTAGAGTGTTCATAGAGACTGGTCTCTTCATTAACTTTACACTCTCACAGGTGAGTACGTTTTGGTAACATTTACTTAGGCTCATTTGAGATTGTTCCTATCTTTTACATTAGGCTCATATTATGTTGTCACCACATTCATTAATATTAGCACATTTACTCTTCATAATTACTCACCCCATTTTACGTGAATGTTCATTTCATCATATGCCAATATACTTGGCCATTTGTATGTTTCACACTCCTACTTAACCCTTATAGGGTTTCGTCATTTCATTACATAATAATAATTTCATCGTATGCCAATGCACTAGGCCATTTAGTGTGTTTTACACTCATACTTAACCCTTCTAGGGTTACATCCTTTCATTACATACATCTTAGGTTCACTTCTTTAAAACGTATGCTAGACTTATTAGTTCATACACACAAGCCATGAGGCTTCATTCATAATTCGTTAAGTGATTCATACATTCTTAAGATTATGTGGTACAAGACTTATGTATCTTGTATCTATGCCAAGATCTTGATTTCGATCTAAGTAGGTGGCATTATTCTTGGATATTTTGTTCACGTATGACTTATGTATCAATACGGATGTTTGGGCAAAGAAACCCAAGTTCGAATCACTTAGATAACATTTCCATTTTTCATTGATTTTATTTTTAATCTCCATGACATTGGGACTCTAAATTGAACCCCAACATTAACATTGTATCTTTAATTTTCTACTTGGTTTTCCTCTTAGTTTGGCCGAAGGGTTGTGGGTTCGAACCCACACAACCCCTTTTTATTTTTCATTAAAATACTATAGTCCCATTTCACCTAAATCAAGAGGTTGTGGGATCAAACCCCCATAGCCTCTTTTATTTTATTCACTATATACGCTGGAATAAGGAGGTTGTGGGTTCGAACCCCCACAGCCTCCTTATTTTAATTTAAATTCGCTAGAGGTTGTGAGGTTGTGGGTTCGAACCCCCACATCCTCCTATTTTTTTTAAAAAGAATTAAATTTCGCTAGGTTAAGCGTTTTGGGAGTGAGGTTGTGGGATCGAGCCCCCACAGCCTCACTTTATTTTTCTTAATTATTTCGCCTTCTCCTTTCCAGCCTTGAGGTCGTGGGTTCGATTCCCACGCCTCACATTTTCTTTTCTTTATTTTCTCTTCTTTCACTCACTGCCTGGAGGTCGTGGGTTCGATTCCCACGCCTCCCATTTATTTAATTAATTAATTACTCTCTCCTTTCTCTTCCAGCAGCCCGAGTTTGATTCCCCCCAGCCCCATTTTTCATCTCCTTTTCGCGATTTACAGTATCTACACGGGTGAGGTCACAGGTTCGAATCCTGGTGGCCTCACCCTGTTAAAACTGATTAATTTCCAGATTTCTCTATTACACTTTAGTCTAAATTAACATTGCATAGTTGTTGGGAATTTTGGTCATTTTTCCATTCATTTTTATCAACGTTTTCACTTGATTCATAGTGTGTATTCATATACCATTTTAACATATTTTTAAATGCATCTTTCATAGATTTATTTGGCTAAAAGATTTTTATTCAATAAACCACATTTCATTATAATGAACATCACGTTGTGTACAATTTTTGCACATAAAACACAAGGATAAAACATGCCATTTCGCAACTTCAACAGTGACTAAGTTCACTGCCAAATGTGCACACACACATCATTTTTTTGATCACACATTGGTTGTCATTTTTGTGATTTCACGTACATAAACATATTCACATTCAACACAAAACATCACACATACCTAAATCTACCAGCAAACAAAACCCAACCTACGAATCATAGGGAGCTAGTGACAGGGACATGCAAAGGGGGAACAACCCTAGTTTTCGGAATGATTATCTTGAATCTTAAGGGGTCTCTTGGGAAAGGGACCAAGATTGAAGAAACCCATACCTTAATTGATGTTCAAACGTAGAATTTACTGCCCAAAACCCTCTCCAAAATAAGTCCAAGCCTCCTCAACGTACACACCACTCGACGGACAACTTCTCTTTGCCTTAACGTTTTTGGTTACTTTGTTTTTCTTAAAATTTCATGTGAGTTCTTCAAGTGTGAAGAACTCTTGATATATTTTCTGTTCTTACGTTAATTTGGCAGAGAGAAAACGTGAAAGAGATGGTGAAATGTGAGAGAGAGATCGTGAGAGAGTAGTCTAAGTTTAGGAGTTTTAGTTTGGGAATTAGTCAAACTAGGACTCCTTATTAATTTAAATAAAAACCTGATTTAATTAGCTTAGTGCAAGGACCATTATTCCTTTACAAAATCAGATTATAAAACATTAATTAAATCACCAACTTGTTGCTTCCAATGGGGCTCAAACTCGGGTGGAGTGACCCCTTGCGAAATGGACCATTTCGGGTCAACCCGAGCCTAATTGGTTCTTTAATTAAATTAATTAATCAATTAATTCATTTCTCAGGGTAATTACGATATTACCCTTGGCCTGGAAATGACCATTTTACCCCTGCACCGTAAAAACTTAAAATTTCTTCTTTTTAAGTCCGATAAAGACTCTTTCGAATAAATCTTCGTTTTCGAGAGCCTTACATGGTTGGTTCCAGCCTTTACAAGCTCAACTAACTCCCCAAGTTAGTTTGCTTGGCAGTAGTAAGGGTTCTGAGGTCTGGTTCTATGCGTATCAATCCGTGTGAACCTTGGTCTAATCGCAAGCATTCTTGACACCTTAAGCATTTATCTTATTCATTTTCTTAGGGTTGTTACAATGACTAAGTCTTCTCGCTTTTTGGTGGTCAAGACTACAGATTTGGCAGAAGACTATACAAGCTTTACATTATTGAAATTGTGAGGTTGCATGGGGTTCCTTTGTCTATCATCTCAGATAGAGGACCTCAATTTACCTCTCATTTCTGGAAGTCATTTTAGAAGGGTCTTGGTACTGAGGTTAACCTTATAACAACATTTCATCCGCAGACGGATGGATAGGTAGAGCATACCATTCATACCCTAGAGGATATGCTGAGAGCTTTTGTGATCGATTACAAAGGTAGTTGGGATGATCACCTTCCTCTTATTGAGTTCGCCTACAATAATAGCTACCATTCCAACATTCAGATGGCCCCTTATCAGGCACTGTATGGACGTAGATGTAGATCTCCTGTTGGTTCATTTAAAGTAGGTGAAGCAGCTTTAATACGGCCAAATTCAGTCCTTTATGCTATGGAGAAAGTGAAACTAATTAGAGATAAAATTAAGATAGCCCAGAGTCGTTAGAAATCTTATGCAGATGTAAGGAGAAGGGAACTAAAGTTCCAAGTTGATGATTGGGTTTTCCTTAAAGTGTCACCTATATATGAAAGAGGTGATGAGGTTATGAAACAAAGGGAAGGTCATTCGTAGATATGTAGGACCTTACAAGATCTTGAAAAGGGTTGGAATGGTGGCGTATGAGTTAGAGTTGCCAGCAGAACTAGCAGCAGTGCATCCAGTCTTCCACATCTTACTCTTGAAAAAGTGTGTGGCTGACCTAGCCTGTGTAGTGCCATTAGAGAGTGTGACTATGAAAGATAGTCTTTCTTATGAGGATGTACCAGTTGTGCTTCTTGACCGTCATATTAGAAGGTTGAGAAACAAAAAAGTAGCTTCAGTCAAGGTTTTGTGGAGGAGTCAGTCCATAGAGAGAGCTACATGGGAAGCAGAAGCAGCCATGAATGTCAAGTATCCTCTCCTCTTTCCTTCCGATTCCACTCCAGCTTGAGGTAATAGTTCCTCTTCAGTTTTTCAGTCATTCATGCGTGAATTGAGTCTTAAATCATGTTCCTTTAGTTTGTACTTGCATTTTCAGCGTATTGGCATGTTCTTGGAACTTAGTTCAATCAGAAATTTAGTCCTTAGCGTTTTGTAGTATGGATTGCATCTCTCTCCCTCTATTTAAGCTAGTTTAGTCTTTATTTGAGGAAGAATGTTCTCAAGGGGAAGATAATGTAACACCTCGTACTCAAAACAGACCAAAAATCAGATTTTCAGAAAAAATTGCAGGTCCAATCGACGGTTACCATCGACGGACCGTAGTCTGATCTAAGGTCCGTAACTGCATTCCTCCCAAAATTCAACTCAGCAAAATCAACTAAGTCTCGACCCAGGGACGGACCGACGGTCCGTAGATCAGACTACGGTCCATCTACGGTGTGGATTAAGACTCTTACTACCCAGCCTCTGACACGAATGAAGGATGACCAGCACGGACCATCGTTCGATCTACGGTTCATAGGTCTAACCGTAGGTGAAACTTAGCAGTCAGTTAGGGGGAAAATGTTGTTGGGTCAACTTCAAATTGAAGTAAATCTTAGAACAAAATTAATTAGGTGTCGTATGACTTATGAAAAGAATGACAATTTAATTATCTTTCTATAGCCACCGAGTTTGATAAAATCCAACTCCGAGTAAAAAGTTATGCCCTTTTTAATAAAAACATGTCGAACAAACACAACCTACGGACCCAAACGACGGACCGTCGACTGAACGACTGAATGTTAGTCCAGGTCTTCGTTTGGTTCGACAACAATTAACTCAGAGGTATTTTGGTCTTTTTCTACTTTGTTTAACACCTAAGATACGTCGGTTTGACCCTAAATAATTAGATTTTAGTCAGTTTAAGCCTAGAAACATAACAAGAACTTACCTAAGTCAAAATCATAAAACAAAACTTAGAAAATTAGAAGCAAGAAAAATAGAAAAAGGTCAAGAACCCTAGTTCAAGAACGCAACAAGGTTCCAGCAGTGCTAGTCCCGATATCTAAATATTTCTCCTTGGATTTCATCACCAGGTATGTGGGATTTCACTAGTGGGTTCCTTTCACCCATTAGATCCCTAGTTTTCAGTCAGTTCTTGATTCTCTTATCATGAATAGACCTAGGATTTGTTGAATTAGAGCAGATCATCATGAATTAGTTAGATATATGTTCCAAATCAGATTGTAAAGTTATTATTCAGCTTATCACATGAATTTTAGAACCCTAGATATGTATTTCTTTAGTTCTTGAATTACACATGCTAGGTCAGATATTTCAGTTACTTCATATATACAATCCTCAATTATTAATGCATAATTATCAGATTAATTATTACAGTATCAGTTTGCATGTTCAGTTTTTAGTTATCCTGCATTTACGAAAATCCAGTCATAATGTCTTAATCACTTAATTAATTGGGAGTAGCATAATACGGAGTTGGAATAGGGTTCAGCGTACCCAAATTGTCCCAGAACTAATAGCTAAGTAGGTTGTAAGTCCCCTCTGTGGGCATAAGTTTAGTGATCACGTAGCATGACTTTATACCTCTGGCAGGGTATATTGGGTTTATCTCAATGGGGCGTATATATCGGACTCAACATTTAGCTCATGTGGTTTTATTATCGGTTATTAGTGGCTCCCACTGTTCATTCAGACTCTATTGCATTGACCATTTATCAGTATATTCAGCTTTCAGTTTTAGCATGTTATAAACTGGTCATTGCATTCAGTTATCTCAACATTGAGTGTATCATGCTCAAAACATTTTACATGCTTTTGTGCTTGTTCAGTTATATTTTAGTTCAGATTTACTCTATCCTACATGCTCAGTACATTCAAGTAGTGACACATAAGTGAGCTACATCTTCTCGTGATGTAGGTTCAGGTTCTCAGCATCCAGATCGTTCTTAGATCAATTTCCGATCTCTAGTTCAGTAGATTAAGTGGTTAGTCCTCATTTTCCGAGGACAATAGTCAAGAGTATCTCTTAAGTATTTAGTCCTTTAGTATGTGTTTTCTCTAGACTTAGCTGGAGCGTGTCCCAGCATTTATAGTCAGTTTAGAGGCTATTTTTAGACATAGTTAGTTTCAGCTTAGTGTTCAGTTAATAACTTCTTTGTATTAAACTCATCATTTTCATATTATCTTAGTTTTAGCATATGGGTATTCCCCATCTTTTCATTATAAATTATGATTTAGCTTCCATATTAGTTTATTATATTTAGTATGCTCATGATCATTCCAACAGGGTTAGCATGGGATCACGTTTGGTCCTAGGTCCCGTGTCCGCGTCTTGGGGGTAGCTCAGGGCATGACACCAACAATCCCTTTATTAAGAAAGAAAAGATACAAATAAGTCTGATCCAAATAACAAGAGAAAATAAAGAGAAAAACAGTGATGTAGATTTAGAGTCCACATTAAACAACACTGCTTTGACCTTCCCTGCAACTCCTGGCTGCTACGATATTCTGTTGTACCTGCAGAACTTCTGCATGACAAAATAATATTTGCAAAACATAGCTCATATCTTTTCTTGGAACACATTTTTAAGGGGATTAACAAATATTTACAAAGAAAGAAAAGAGAAATATAACAAGGTTAAGTTGCATTACTTTATTAAAATAATGACTGCAATATAAATACATGAATTCATAATTTAAAAATTAGAGAAAATGAGTAAAATAAGCAAATATTATCTCAAGTAACTGAAGCCTAAAATATAGCAACTAGCTAATCAGATTCTGTCCAGCATTACAACCTTATTTGTCTGAACTCAATCCTATTTTTTTAAGTTGTATATTGATACAATAGACAGTAGAACTAGTCTCCAACCTTTCAGGCACCACTTTCAATACTCCTCCTTGATTCAAGAGCAACTCTACGTAAGGCCTTAGTTAAAATATCAACTAAAAATCCATTTTGCAGTGCACTAAGTGTATGCCTCCACTCTTTTGAACCTCCTTCAAGAAGATTGATCTTGATATGTTTTGTCCGTCCATGTTAAAGGGGATTATTTTCAATTGAAATTGCATCTTGATTATCAACAAAGATATCAATACTCTTTCTGAACCATGTACAATCTGTCAGTAGCTCCTGAATCCAAAGGGCTTGTTCACAGCTGATGAATCTGCATTGTACTATGCTTCATCTGTAAATTGAGTCACAATACCTTGCTTCTTTCAAAACCAACAGAACATTCCAGAATGAAAACTAAAATAATAACCTGAGGTGCTTCTCATTTAATCTGATTTACCAGCCAAAGCCCAATCACTATGAGAAAAATCTAAGAAACGGAACGTCTTATGCTTTTATGAACATTATCCAAAAATTTACAGTATCTTTAACATATCTAATCACACATATAGCTGCAATGCGTATATCTTAAAATTAAACTCACAACATAAAGAATATTTGGTCGTGTTGCAGTCAAGTACATTAGCAAACCTATTAGGCTCCTATAAATACCTTCATCAACCTTTTCAGCTTCATCTTCTTTGCAAAACTTCTCCTTTTGATTCATATGAGTTGTTGTAGAATCGCATTCTTCCATTTTGAACTTTATGGGAATTTCTTAAGCTTATTTCTTCTGGAATATGAAGCTCGTGTCCTTTTTACTAAATTTCTATTCCGAGAAAATAAAGCATTATACCAAGGTCTGTCATCTTAAAAACATCCATCATTTGAGTCTTGAACAAGTTTATCATGTCCAAGTTCCTACTAATAACTAGCAAGTCATCTACATATAAAGAAACAATGGTCAAATCAGAATCTTCTACTACACCAAGCTCTAGGAGCTTGTTTTAAGCCATACAATGCCTTCTTTAGAATGTACACTTTGCCTTTTTTTTTTTCCCTTTGATAAAACAGTTTCAAGTTGTTCTCAAAAAATTTCTTCTTCAAGGTAGAAATTCATAAAAGCTCATTTCACATCAAGCTGGTGTATATTCCATCTCCCTCGACCTGATAAAGCTACCAACATAGTTATCATATCCAAACAGGGGGAAGGAGCAAAAGTTTCTGAAAAATCTACTCTTAACATTTGTGCATACCGTTTTGCAAGCTTTCTAGCCTTGTACTTGTTTGTGGAACAATCACGATTGAGCTTGGTTCTATAAAGCCACTTAAGTACAATAGCTTTCTACTGAAATGGTCTTTAAATTAACTTATATGTGTTATTCTGTTGTATCATTTTCAGCTCCTCATGCGTTGCATATCAGCCTCGATAAATGGTCATAGTTCTACAATTGCAACATTACACCTTTTATATATATCAGAATGTTTTCTTGTTCCGCTTACAGGTACATCATGAACATCTTGATCAAGAAATTTTAGATTTTTTTGTTTTTCATTATCTTGTGAGCTCCAGGTGTCATTTTACACAAACTTGTCATCCCTGTTAAAAATAATTTCTTTTATTTTGAAGTTGATAGATCCTATAATCTTTTGAGAGACTGTTGTATTCTACAAAAATTCAAGGTTTAGCCATCTTATTCAACTTATCTCTTTTAACCTGAGGTACATAAAACAAAGACAAACAAATATATTCAAATTTGTTAGCAAATGTTTGTAACCAAACCAAGTCTCATGATCCGAAATTGTTTTGAAGCGATCAATGAGGTGGGCTAAGATATAAATACTAGTTGTCATTCCATCTATCTAAGAATTTGATGGACTGAATTAACTTGACATTTTTTGCTGGTGGAAGGTAGATGGAATTAGTCAAGGTGCCTCAATTTTTCTTAAACAGTATAGTTATTAAAAAAAGTGTAAGAGATCCTAAAATTGTGAGTTGTTAAACTCATCGGGTCATAATAAATTTGCAATATAATTGAGTTGGTCGAAATCCTATCTCAAAAATAATAATAAAATTTTAAATGGTATAGTTGAACCAAAAACCAAAACGAGGATATTTTTATTCTATTTCCAATAGTTCAACGTTCTTTTTGGACATTTTCAATTTTTTGATATTTTTTTAAACACTCAGCTTCCATTATATTTAAGGACAACATATACACATAGATTGTAGATTAATTAAAATTTAAATGTACTTAGCTGAATATTAGGAGGATCAAAATTTGAATAACGTTGTAACTCAAGAACCCAAAGTGATATGTTTCCTTTTATAAAACAATGCATGCATTAGGGTTATTTGGAAATTTCACATAAATCACATAGTGTTAATTAAGAGTTAATTAAATCATATCCATACTATTTTCCAAATTACAAAAATTCCTTAAATTTTATATTAGGGTCATACTTTTCGGATGATTTTTTATTGCTTTTAAGCATAACTTAGTGGATCTACTTAGTTGATGATGTCTTTTGGTCCAGCAAGGTATAAGATAGTTCTGGAAGTGTGGGATAGATGGTGTATCATCACATAGCCCATAATGATGGTTGCCGGTTAGAGAATCTCCCAAATAAGAGTAAAAGAATTATTATTGAGAAAATCAGAGAGAGGCTATCTGAGAATGACAAAAAAGCATATCATTTGAGAGAAAGATATGACAGCGCAAGCTAATGAATGAATACTTGACTACTAGGGTGCATTGAGAATATGAGGAAATATTTCTGTGTCTGAGGTGGGTGATTTGATTAGATATATGTTGGAACATCCAAAATTTACAGTGTTGAGTCAACATTATTGGTTCTGTGGTATGAAGAAGCGCATAGTTGAGTTTTAGGCCCAGTGTTTGACCTTCCAATAGGTCAAGTGTAAGAAATAGTGACCTGGTGGTATGTCTTAGAGAATTTCCATTTCTACTTGTTTAACACCATGGGTGGTTATGATTCCATTTCTGTGATTGTTGACGGATTGACTACGGACGCCCACTTTATTCTGGTCTAGGTGAAGTATAGAGTTGAAGAGTTGGATCAAGTCTACCTCAATTAGAAAGTTTATTTACATGGGGTACCTATTTCTATTATTTTCGACCGAGGTTATCTGTTCACACACTTTTGGAGAGAATCATGGGAAGGGTACTCAGTTTGATATGAGTACAACTTTTCACCCTTAAACAGGTGGACAATTCAAACAGATGATTCAAGTAATGGAGTACATCCTTCAACCATGTGTGATTGACTTTGGTGACCATTATAATTATTATCTTAGCAAAATTTCATGACATTAATAGCTATAATTCTAGAATCAAATGACCATCTGGGTTATAATTATTATCTTTGAGTCTCTACTTTTATTGTTCCACTGATTCTGGAACGTTGAATCTAGTGGGGTAGTATATTGTGTTTGAGTGCACAAGATTCCAAACAAATCCCGAGGATCCATTAAGAGAATTTTGTGCCTTAGTGTGTTGTTGTTGGTATTGTTTCTGATGTCTGGTGAATTGTTCATCGCGGTTATAGGATCTCTTTTCGTGATCCCGTAAGTTATTGTTGCTGTGCATTGCATTGACATGAGTCCCTCCAAGATTGCATATGTATAAGCGTACTTGGAATTGAAATGTGATAATTATTTTGCGGCCGTACAATTAAATATGAGTTAAGTTAATTTCCTCTCTTCGATCACATGGACTGAGTCCCAATCACGTGGAGTAATTGACCTAGTCACATTCTTATTTCCTAAAATTGATATGACTTCCCCCATTCCTCTATTTTTGAACTCTAAGAACTTGGTATATGTGAATTCAATGAGATTTTTCAAAATTATACTTTTGGGTAAGTGATTTTGATTCCAAACCTTCATTAGTCATTTAGTATTTCATAATTTTTAACATAAGATCATTCATTTCAAATTTTAAAGTTTGATATTTAAGAGAGAAGAGTGAAACACCAAGCATCCAGAGAAAAATGAAATGGAGAGATGGAGAAGTATGGGATGCTCTACTACGGGTAAGCCTCTGAACTCAATATTGTTCTTGTAACTCTCTTTTCGTTTATGTAACAAAAAAATCCACATAATAGATTTTGCAACTGAATAAATAACTAATCTTGATGTATATTATTCTCGACTTAAATGGTAGGTTTTGTTTGTTGTAAATCCAAACCCAAGATGTATGCCTACTCCACGCAACACAAGAAACACACTTCCCACTAGACAAAAGCCTTAGGCGGATCTCCCAAGAGCTTTTTGGAGTCTATTTCTGCCTACTTCCGATGTATGCATAATTCACATAGTAATTGGAGTTGATTTTTATTTTTAAAAATTTACACGTAGATATCTCATATGTTAAGTATATATTTTTATAAAATTATTATCTTGAAATGGAAATAGATGTCTGACATTCCAAATATTGAGCATGAGCTAATTGCTCTAATATATGTTTTGCCGATTGCAAGAATAGATTTTTACAAGATTTTTTTGATAAATGGAAGAGTCTTCCTTGTTGTAACACTCCAAAAGTCAATGTAATAACCCGAAAATAACTATGCAAAGTAATGCTTAAACGTACCTAGAATGCATGGATTAGACCGGGTTTACACGGCTTGTTGCGTGTAGAACCAGACCTCAGAACCTATGAACTAGCCAAGCCGAACAACTTGGTGAGTTAGTTGAGCCAGTCAAGGTGAGAACCAACTATGTAAGGCACACGAATTGAAGAGATTCAGCCGGATGAGTTTTACCGGACTTAAAAGGGGTAATCTTAGGTTTGGAGGGTCTAGGGGTAAAATGGTCTTTTCCAAGCTAAGGGTAGTATCGTAATTACCCCAAATAATTAATTAATTAATTAATTAATATGGTTAAGGGGCAATTTGGGTAGAGGTGACCGAATTTGACCCTTTAAGCGAAATCTAGCTCCACCCGGGTTCGAGCCTTGGTGGAAGCAATGATTAAATTGATTTAATTAGTATTTAGTGAATTAGTTAAATTAATTAATATCTAATTTTCTGATTTAAGTAAAGGAAAATAAGATTTTTAATAATAAAATTAAAAAAAATTAATGAGGAGTCCTAGTTTGACTAAGTCTCCACCTAAATCTCCTAATCCTAGGCTATCTCATTCTCACGTCTTCCTCCACTCCCTCTCACGTTTTTTATGAGTAAAAGAACAGCAAATAAATTTCATCAACTCTTGAAGAACTTACACAAAAAAACTCAAACGAAAAGCTAAGCTAAAAACGAAAAACAACAACAACAACATTCTTGTCAACGGATTGTGCTTGGGATTTTGGTGGTGAGGCAGTGGTGTCGTGGGAATTGGCAGCATTGAAACAAGTGTTGAATGACATTAAGGTATGGGTTTTCTTCCCTCTTGGTCCCTTTCCCAAGATACCCCTAAGTTCAGCTTAATTCCAGTAAAAAAAAACTAAGGTTGTCCCTGTTGCATGCCCCGGTCATTAGATCCTTTGAAAGATTTAAAGTATGCGTTGGTATGACTTCTGGTAGATGATTTTAGGGCTGGTTGTGGTTACGTGTTTGAATGTATATTCGGAAATTATGTGATAAATGAAAGATGTATTCCGAAAAAGTGAATTACGTTAACTTGATTGTGCTTGTGTGTGCAGTGAGTTAGCCATGGTTTGAAGCCTGGATTTTTACATGTTAAAATGTTGTATTTTACGTATATGAATATGCTAAAAATGTGATGTTCATACGTGTTCAAAGTTGCTGAATTGAATGATAATTCTTGATTGAATGTAACCTTGAAAATGCACCTAAAGATCTCCCTAAAAACTACTCAAAATGTCTTGATGTTTAACGTGAAAGAGGGTGAGAAAATGGACTGCAAAAAGGTGATTAAATTCTCAAAAGTAACCATGAAAACTCACCTAAAGATCAACTAGATGTTAAACGAAAATTTATCATAAATCTAACATCTAAAAGTTGAGAAAATGGACTGCAAAGACGGTGAACAAATTTCCAGCATTCTGGAAATTTGTTTTTGGGCAGCTTACTATAAAGAAAAACCACGTTCTAAATTTTTTTTTTTAAATGCTTGAGGTCAGTGGGGATTGAACCCAAGACCTCACCATATACATGTCATAAAAAAATAATAATAATATGTGGTAAGGGGGATTCTGTCTAGACCCCAGATGAGACCGGCTTCGTTGACCTCTCAGAGGTCGCAGACAAGCCTACTTACGTCATTCTTACTTCATCTAGGTTAATTTTAGCGGAAAATTTGAAACTTTTTGTTTCTTAACATACTTATAAAAACATTCTCAATAATACATAATTGTTTACCATGAACCATCTAACATTAAGAGATAAGCAACTGAAAGAAATAGTTCAATTCTTATTAAGTGTATAATTGCCAAAATGGCACCAATACATAGTCTGAATAAAAATAGGAAAGAAACGCTAGTGGAACATGCTCCACTAGCTCAACTCTAAAACTAAGCTAGAATATAAAACAGTAGCATCCTCGAAAGCATGAGGACCTACCAAAACCGGATGAATGCTGGACGTCCGGATAACTGCAGCGATGATCCTGTAGCTCTATCGTCCACCTGTGACTGCACCTAAAATAGTAGAGTTTGTATAGGGTTAGTACACACTTGTACTAAGTATGGGTATATGCAAGTACACACCAAGGACATGCATGAGAAAGAATAGCTCTTTCCTAACAACATGATTTTTGGAAGTCAAGTCAGTGGACTTGCCAAATTGAGATTAAGAAAGTTTCCAAATTTGGATTAGGAAAGTCAATGAGCTTTCCAAATTTGGATTAGGAAAGTCAGTGAGCTTTCCAGATTTGGAATAGGAAAGTTATGCCATGAGAATAACATACATCATCATATTTTTCACATTTGCAAACAGCACATATCATATAGCTTACAACACACTTTGTATGTAGCACATAACTCCTTTAATACCATTCATTCATATGCCATGAGACCTCAGAATCATGGACTTAACATTAAGACATCCCAGAAATGAGGGCTCAACAGATGGGACCTCAACTAGATAGTCTTCATTAGCAAACACAGAGTCTGCTTCGTTCATTCATACGTACTCCATTTCATTTCATTCATACGCCAGTGTAAACACCAGCGATACCTAGGATGTAGTTTAAGACTTTCATTAGGTTCGTTGTGCAATGACCAAGAATGACCTAATGTCATTACTTGAATCTAACTCACCTTTTGATTATCCTATCCTAACACCTTTGGTATTATTCATTTCATTATGTGCATCATTTGAGGCTGGCCCCATTCATTCATTGGAAACTTTAACTTTAACCGACATAGATCATGTGAGCATCATGAAATCCAGTGTCTCCCCCACACCGAAAAGAGGTGGAATCACCGGCCAAAGTACCCAAAACATGCTAGCGTACATTTGATTTGAACCCCGCCAGATCCCTATATTGGCAGTATAGGTTCGAAGACTAGGAGATATAAGGAGACCCATACCCGGCATGCCGGACATTCTCATCTAATGAGAGTTACGTGAAACTCCGCCCTTCCCGAAAGAAGGCATCACTACTCATAGCTAGTCTATCGGTGCTCAGTATAAAGTTCCATTACATTCATCTCACACGTCATGGAAGTTGGCTTCTAGTATGAGGACATCATAGCTCAATAGATGATTTCTCATCTCATCATTAGTATTAAGTGTGTTAAACTCAATACTTTCATTAGAGTGTTCATATAGAGTGGTCTCTTCATTAACTTTACACTCTCATAGGTGAGTACGTTTTGGTAACATATACTTAGGCTCATTTGAGATTGTTCTCATCTTTTACATTAGCCTCGTATCATGTTGTCACCACATTCATTAACATTAGCACATGTGCGCTTCATAATTACTCACCCCTTATTATGTGAATGTTCACTTCATCATATGCCAATGCACTTGGTCATTTAGTGTGTTTCTCACTTTTACTTAACCCTTCTAGGGTTTCATCATTTCATTTCTCATTTGATCATTTCATTGTTCATTTCATCATTTCATTGTTCATTTCGTCATTTCATTGTTCATTTCATCATTTCATTGTTCATTTCATCATATCATTTTTCATTTCATCATTTCATTTCATACATCTTAGGTTCACTTATTTTTAAACGTATGCTAGACTTATGGGTCTATACATACAAGCCATGAGGCTTCATTCATAGTTCGTTAAGTGACTCATATCTTCCTAAGATTTTGTAGTACAAGACTTATGTATCTTATATGTTTGCCCAGATCTCGATTTCGATCTAAGTAGGTGGCATTATTCTTGAACATTTAATTCACGTATGACTTATGTATCAATACGGAATTTGGGCAAGGGAACCCAAGTTCGAATCCCTTGGACAACACTTAATCTTATTTTAAACTTGATAATTGCATTTTCCAGATTTGGGATACCTTAGTTCGATTCCCATCAACCCCATAATATTTTCTTTCTTTTTCTACTCTCTTTTTTTCGTTTAAGTCATGGAGGTTGTGGGTTCAATCCCCCACAAGCTCATTATTTTTATTTTAATTATTTCTTAACTTTCTCACCTATCCAAGAGGTTGTGGGTTCAATCCCCACTCTCCACATTTATTTTCTCCTTTATTTTTCTCTTAACTCTCTCATCCATTCAAGAGGTTGGGGGTTTAATCCCCACTCTCCACATTTATTTTTCTACTTTATTTTTCTCCTAACTTTCTCATCCATTCAAGAGGTTGGGGGTTCAATCCCCACTCTCCACATTTATTTTTCTCCTTTATTTTTCTCCTAACTCTCTCATCCATTCAAGAGGTTGAGGGTTCAATCCCTACTCTCCACATTTATTTTTCTCCTTTATTTCACTGATTTTTAACATGGTGAGGTCACAGGTTCGATCCTCAGTGACCTCACTTATTTTTCTTTATTTTTCATAGCTTATTAAAGAACTTTACTTGGCTGAAATTAACCAACAATGTGCTGGAAATTTGAGATACATTTTTCAGCTTCTTTTCATCAACATTTAGAGTTAATTCTTAGGGCATTTCGTGAATCATTTAGCTAATAGTTTTTCACTCAAATCAGCCACATTATACTTCATATGAACATCACGATTAATACAAGTTTGTGCACGTGAAATACAACCATAAAACAAGTCATTTTCATACTTCAATCCGTGTTCAAAGTCACGACTACACATTGCACACACATAAACACATATTTTCGGAAAGCATAGGTTATCATTCGTACGATTCAAATACACATTCATGAACATATTCATCACGAAAAAACACATTACATGCCTAATATCTACCAGCAGACATACCAACCTACAACCATCAATAGGAGCTAGTGACAGGGACATGAAACGGGGAAACAATCCTAGTTTTCGGATTAGAATCGACTGAATCCTAGGGGTCTCTTGGGAAAGGGACCAAGAGTAAGAAAACCCATACCTTTTATGTAGTTCAAACCTTGACTTTCTGTCCAAAACTTTCTCCAAAAATCACGTCCAAATCCCCTCAACTTCAACACCAATTCGACGGAATAATCCTCCCTCTTGCGTAACGTTTTTTATTAGTTGTTTGTTTGTAATTTTCGTTGTGAGTTCTTCAAGTGTGAAGAACTTTGGTTTACCTACTGTTTTTTGAAGTTATTTTGGCAGAAAAAACGTGAATGAGGGTGATAGAGACGTGAGAGAGAGAGGTAAGTGTGGGAGAGGAGAGTTTTCTTAGGCTTAGGAGTCTAGTTTAGGACTTAGTCAAATAAGATTTTATTTAATTATTAAAAATCTGATTTCCTTTTATTTGAAATCTGCTAATAAATAATAAATATAAATTAATTACATTAATTTACCAACTTAAATTAAAAACAATTTAATTCATTGCTTCCACCTAGGTTCGAACCCGGGTGGAGCAAGACTTAACTTCAAGAGCTCCATTTCGTTTCTCTCTCCCCAATTTGCCCCTCCACCTTAATAAATAAATAATTAATTATATATTTAGGGTAATTACGATACTACCCTTAGCCTGGAAAAAAGACCATTTTACCCCTAGACCCTTCAAACCTAAGATTTCTTCTTTTAAAGTCCGGTAAAGACACTTTCGAGTAAATCTTCGTATTCGAGAGCCCTACATGGTTGGACCCAAACTTTCCTAGCTCAACTAACACCCAAAGTTAGTTGGCTTGGTTGTACCAAGGGTTCCAAGGTCTGGTTCTACGCGCATCAATCCGTGTGAACCCTGGTCTAATCGTAGGCATTCTTGGCATACTAAACATTTCTTATCTTATCCATTTTCAGGGTTGTTACATTATCCCCCCCTTAGGAACATTCGTCCCCGAATGACACTACTAACTATCTAGCGTAATGCCAGTCAGATCAAAACATAGTTACTATACACAATCAAGCAATAGCAACAAAGAATGGAGAGATAAGGAAACTTAGACTTAAGAGTAGGAAGTCTAACCTCAAGGGATGAATAGATGAGGGTAGCAGGATCTCATGTTGGCCTCGACCTCCCACGTAGCGCCCTCAATAAGATGATTCCTCCACAATACCTTCACTGTGGCAATCTCCTTGTATGCTCTATCAGCTCTTACATTTCCTCTCGTTTGGACAATCCTTCATAATGTGACCCGGTTTTCCTCAACTATAACATCATTAGGGTCCATCATATATTCTCCTCCATGCATTATGCCACACTTCCTATTAGGTGGCCTCTCCTGGGCTGTAAAGTCTTACGAACTTCAGGGAGTAATCCCTGACTGATATCGAGCCCAGCTTAAGGTTGATGAATTCCTCAACCTTAGTCTCCTTCATTTATCTGGGAAAGAACTGCTCTAGAGTAGCCATCTTGAAAAGATTCCAAGTAATAGGACCTACTCCTAAGGCCTTGCTATCCTGTCACACCTTATATATAGGATTGAGCTACATCCTTTAGCTGGTATGATGTCAACTCAGACTTCTTCACATCAATCAAACCCAATAACCTGAGCTTGTAAAGTGCTAGCTTGGGCCATTTATACCAACGTTCTTACTTCATCATCTGTCAACCCATCTGGGTTAACATGCATCGCTATTCCAGCAGCTGGATCCTGGGGAAAAACTTGGATTACCCCAGCAGCTACTCCTCCAATATCTCTGCCTGCTTTTCTCCTTGTATTCATCTTTTGGAAACTTCAAGAGTTGATGTCAGACACGCTCATAACACCAAGAAAATCAGACATTAGGAAAAGTACGATAAGATGAGAAGAAGGGAAACTTTCCTATGCATCATGCAGTCTCTAATTCAGGATAGTGGTGCACTTCACTACCATGACTTAGAAACTACTCAATGTGGTTGATGTGAACTCATTATTCTCGGAATTTAACCTAATGCTCTGATACCAACTTTGTCACGATCGGAATCTAGACCCCAGACGAGACTGGCATCGTTGACCTCTCAGAGGTCGCAGACAAGCCTACTTACGTCATTCTTACTTCATCTAGGTTAATTTTAGCGGAAAATTTGAAACTTTTTGTTTCTTAACATACTTATAAAAACATTCTCATTAATACGTAATTGTTTACCATCAACCATCTAACATTAAGAGATAAGCAACTGAAAGAAATAGTTCAATTCTTATTAAGTGTATAATTGCCAAAATGGCACCAATACATAGTCTGAATAAAAATAGGAAACGCTAGTGGAACATGCTCTACTAGCTCAACTCTAAAACTAAGCTAGAATATAAAACAGTAGCATACTCGAAAGCATGAGGACCTACCAAAACCGGATGAATGCTGGACGTTCGGATAACTGCAACGATGATCCTGTAGCTCTATCGTCCACCTGTGACTGCACCTAAAATAGTAGAGTTTGTATAGGGTTAGTACACACTTGTACTAAGTATGGGTATATGCAAGCACACACCAAGGACATGCATGAGAAAGAATAGCTCTTTCCTAACAACATGATTTTTGGAAGTCAAGTCAGTGGACTTGCCAAATTGAGATTAGGAAAGTTTCCAAATTTGGATTAGGAAAGTCAATGAGCTTTCCAAATTTCCGCTAAAATTACCCTAGATGAAGTAACGATGACGTATGTAGGCTTGTCTGCGACCTCTGAGAGGTCAACGACAGCGGTCTCGTCTGGGGTCTAGATTCCGATCGTGACAAAGTTGGTATCAGAGCACGAGGTTCAATTCTGAGGATAATAAGTTCACATCAAACACATTGAGTAGTTTCTAAGTCATGGTAGTGAAGTGCACCACTATCCTGAATTAGAGACTGCATAATGCTTAGGAAAATTTCCCTTCTTCTGATCTTATCGTGCTTTTCCTAATGTCTGATTTCTTGGTGTTATGAGCGTGTCTAACATCAATTCTTATTGTTATGAAAGAATGAATACTAGGAGGAACGTTGGTCAGATGAGAGGAGGAGCAGCTGCTGGGGGCAATCAGGTTCCACCCCAGGCTCCAGCTAAAGGAGTGGCTATGCCGGTTAACCCAGCTGGGTTGACTGATGAAGAGGTGCGGGCATCTCTGGCCCAGATGGCACAGGCCATCACTATGCAGGCCCAGTCCATGACTACCTAGGTCAACCGACAGAATGTTCAGAGGGAGAACCCAATGGTACGTAGCATGGCTGACAGGCTACGAGACTTTACAAGGATGAATCCTCTTATTTTCACAGGGTCCAAGACTTCAGAGGATCCCTAGGAGTTCATGGATGAGGTACACAAGATTTTGGTGGCTATGGGGGCCACAGATAATGAGAAGGCTGAGCTGGCTTGCTATTAGCTCAAGTATGTTGCATAGACTTTGTGCAAGATGTGGCAGGATAGCCGAGCTTTGGGCGGAGTTCTGATCACTTGGGAGCTATTTAAGACAGCCTTCCTGGAGAGATTCTTCCCAGGGAGATGAGGGAGGCCAAGGTTGAGGATTTTATCAACCTTAAGCAGGGAGCAATGACAGTCAGGGAGTATTCCCTGAAGTTTGTTAAAATATCCAGGTATGCTACTTCCCTCGTATCTAACAACAGGGATGAGATGAGTACTGAAGTTTGTTCAACTATCCAAGTATGCTACTTCCCTTATATCTAACAGCAGGGATGAGATGAGTAGGTTCCTCACAGGAATCACCGGAGATCTGGTGAAGGAGTGTCGGGCTGCGATGCTCCACGATAACGTGGACCTCTCCAGGTTGATGGTGCATGTCCAGTAGTTGGAGTACAGCCGGAAGAAGAGGGGCGTCCGTCATGCTAGGAGGCCTAAGCCTCATGATCAGGCAGGTCCTAATAATGGAGGCAACAGGAAAAATTTTGGCATCCGTGAGCAGCCCAGGTTCAAAAAGGGGCAACAAAGTTCAGGGAACTCTAACTTTTAGAGGAGTATAACACCTAGAGGAGGCAGACCCGAGCCCAAGAAGGGCAATGTAGGTGATATACAGTGTCCCAGAAAGGACTGTGCTAAGTGTGGCCGTGCTCACAGTGGAGAGTGAAGACAAGGCACTAATACCTGCTTCGATTGCGGTAAGAGCGGGCACATGGTTAAGGACTGCAAACAGAACAGGGGTCAGGTTGGAGGTAATGCTCAACCTAGGCCTAATCCACAGGGTACAGCAGCAGCCGAGCCTCCTAAGAGGAACAGATTGTACGCCCTGAAGGTCAGGGAGGAGTAGGAGAAGTCCGCTGATGTGGTCACAGGTATGCTGCAAGTATTCTCAACTTCTGTTTATGCTTTACTTGATCCAGGGTCTACGCTTTCCTTTGTAACTCCTTTGATTGCTCTCACTTTTGAAATACTGCCTGAAGTTTTGCATGATCCTATAGTGGTTAGTACACCCTTAGGAGAAAATGTAAGAGCTGATAGAGTGTACAAGGATTGCCTAATAGTTGTATGTGGTAGGACTATGTGTGCAGACTTGGTTGAGTTACCTATGAATGATTTTGACATCATTCTTGGTATGGACTGGCTTCATTGTTGTTATGCTTGTATGGATTGTCGTAGTAGGGTTGTGAGATTTCGTTTCCCTAATGAAGAAGAGCTGGTCTGGGAGGGGTACAACTCGAGTCATCCTAATCCCTTGATTTCAAACCTTAAGGCCAATAAAATGATGTCCAAGGGGTTATTGTGTCATCTTGTGAGTGTTAATGATTTAGATCATGACATTCCTTCCATAGACTCAATGCCTGTAGTGAATGAATTCCAAGATGTATTTCCTGACGATTTGCGTGGAGTCCTTCCCCCTCTTGACTTTTGTATCGACTTAGAACCCGATACTAAACCAATTTCAATTCCTTCTTACAGAATGGCTCCAGCTGAACTCAAAGAGTTGAAGCTGCAATTAAAAGATCTCACTGATAAGGGTTTCATTCAGCCGAGCATATCCCCTTGGGGCACTCCAGTGTTGTTTGTGAAAAAGAAGGATGGAACCCTTAGAATGTGTATCGATTATCGACAGCTCAACAAAGTCACTATCAAGAATAAGTATCCACTTCCCAGAATAGATGACTTGTTCGATCAGCTTCAAGGGTGTAGTTTCTTCTCTAAGATTGATCTTCGTTCAGGGTATCATCAGCTTAGGGTTAGGGATGGAGATATCCCAAAGACAGCCTTTCGTACCCGTTATGGTCATTATGAGTTCTTAGTCATGTCATTTGGTCTCACTAATGCACCAGCTGCATTTATGGACCTCATGAACCGAGTCTTCCATGAATACCTTGATTCTTTCGTCATAGTATTCATTGATGACATCCTCATCTACTCTAGGACCAAGGAAGAGCATGAACAACATTTGAGACTAACCTTGCAGGTACTTAGACAACATTAGTTGTATGACAAATTCAGCAAGTGTGAATTCTGGCTTAGATCAGTAACCTTCCTGGGTCATGTTGTGTCCGATCAGGGTGTGGAGGTGGACCCCAGGAAGATTGAGGCTGTGAAGAACTGGCCAAAACCTCTTACTCCAACCGATATCCATAGCTTTCTGGGATTGGCTGGTTACTACCGCAGGTTCGTGGAGGGTTTTTCTTCCAATGCTGCCCCACTAACAGATTTGACTAAGAAGAAAGACAAGTTCGAATGGACGGAGACTTGTGAGAAGAGTTTCCAGGAGCTCAAAGACAGACTCACTTCAGCCCCAGTGCTTACTTTGCCTAAGTGTGGTGAGAATTACACTGTTTATTGTGATGCATCTAGGGTTCGTTTGGGTTGTGTTCTTATGCAGGGTGGTAAGGTGATGGCTTATGTGTCCAGACAGCTCAAGGTTCATGAGAAGAATTATCCCACTCATGACTTGGAGTTGGCAGCTGTGGTGTTTGCACTGAAGCTGTGGAGGCACTACTTGTATAGAGTGGATGTGGATGTGTTCACAGACCACAAGAGTCTCCAATACGTGTTCACGTAGAGGGAGTTGAATCTACGTCAACGGAGATGGTTGGAGCTGTTGAAGGACTATGATATGAATGTCCACTACCATCCAAGTAAGGCTAATGTTGTAGCTCATGTTTTGAGCAGGATGAGCATGGGAAGTACAACCCACGTTGAGGATGAGAAGAAGGAGTTGGTGAAAGATTTACACAGACTGGCCAGACTGGGTGTGCGGTTGGTTGACTCTACTAGTGGGGGTGTTTCAGTTCATCCTAGTTCTGAATCATCCTTGGTAGTTGAAGTCAAGCAGGGTCAGCATTTCGATCCTGTGTTAATGGAGCTGAAAGACAAAGTGTTGATTAAGATGAATGAGTCTTTCGCTTTAGGAGGTGATGGCATACTTAGGTATCAGGACAGGCTGTGTGTACAAGATGTGGATGATTTGCGGACCAGGATTGTTGCAGAGGCCCATGGTTCCAGATATTCCACACATCCAGGTTCCACCAAGATGTATCATGATCTTAAGCTGATTTATTGGTGGGATGGCATGAAGAAGGACATTGCAGAATATGTGGCCAAGTGTCCTAATTGTCAGCAGGTTAAGCCAGAACATCTTAAGCCTGGCGGTCTAACTCAGATTATTGAGGTTCCGACATGGAAGTGGGAGGCCATTAATATGGACTTCGTGGTTGGTCTTCCGAGGACTAGGAGGCAGCATGACTCCATATGGGTTATTGTGGACAGATTGACTAAGTCTGCCCACTTTATTCCTGTGAAGTCTACTTACAGAGCCGAGGATTATGCGAGACTCTACATTGATGAGATTGTGAGATAGCATGGGATTCCTTTGTCTATCATTTCAGATAGCGGAGCTCAATTTACTTCACATTTCTAGAGATCTTTCCAGAAGAGCTTGGGCACGCAGGTAAAGCTTAGTACTGCCTTTCATCCTCAGACTGATGGGAAGGCAGAGCGCACCATTCAGACATTGGAGGACATGTTGACAGCGTGTGTGATTGACTTAAGGGGTAGCTGGGATGATCATCTGCCTTTGATAGAGTTCTCGTATAATAATAGCTATCACTCCAGCATTGGAATGGCAGGCACTGTATAGTAGGAGGTATAGATCTCCAGTTGGGTGGTTCGAGGTTGGAGAGTCATCCATTTTGGGGCCAGAGATCATTCATGAGGCCTTTGAAAAGGTCAGAGTGATTAGGGACAGGTTGGCTACTGCTTACAGTCGGCAGAAGTCATATGCAGATAATGGAAAATGGCCCTTAGAGTTTGCTGTTGGTGACTAGGTCTATCTGAAGATATCAACTATGAAGGGGGTGATGAGGTTTGGCAGGAAGGGGAAGTTGAGTTTTAGGTATGTTGAGCCATACGAGATCCTACAGCGTGTGGGTGAGGTGGCCTATGAGTTGGCATTGCCTGCGGAGATAGCTTCTGTCCATCCAGTCTTTCATGTATCCATGTTAAAGAAGTGCCTAGGTGATCCAGCATCGATTCTACCTGTGGAAGGTTTGGGGGTCGATGAAGACTTGTCCTATGAGGAGGTACCTGTTGAGATCTTAGACTGACAAATCAAGCGGCTGAGGAACAAGGAGATTGCCACAGTGAAGGTATTGTGGAGAAATCATCTTGTTGAGGGTGCTACGTGGGAGACTGAGGCTGACATGAGATCCCGTTACACTCATCTTTTCAGCTCTTGAGGTTAGACTTCTTACTCTTAAGTCTAAGTTTCCTTATCTCTCCATATTTTGTTGCTATTGCTTGACTGTGCATAGTGATTATGTTATGATCTGATTGGCATTACGCTATATAGTGGAAGTGTCATTCGGGGACGAATGTTCCTAAGGGGGGATAATGTAACAACCCTAAAAATGAATAAGATAAGAAATGCTTAATGTGTCAAGAATGCCTACGATTAGACCAGGGTTCACACGGATTGATGCGCGTAGAACCAAACCTCGGAACCCTTGCTACAGCCAAGCCAACTAAATTGGGGAGTTAGTTGAGCTTGGAAAGGTTGGGACCAACCATGTAGGGCTCTCGAATACGAAAATTTACTCGTAGGAGTCTTTACCGGACTTAAAAAGAGGAAATCTTATGTTTTGAGGGTCTAGGGGTAAAATGGCCTTTTATCAGGCTAAGGGTAATATCTTAATTACCCTAAATATATAATTAATTATTTATTTAATAAGGTGGAGGGGCAAATTGGGGAGAGAGAGCCGAAATTGAGCTCTTGAAGTTAAGTCTTGCTCCACCCGGGTTCGAACCTAGGTGGAAGCAATGAATTTATGTGATTTTTATTTAAGCTATTGAATTAATGTAACTAATTAATAATTATTATTCATTATCTGATTTTAAATAAAATAAAAATCAGATTTTTAATAATTAACTAAACCTTATTTGACTAAGTCCTAAACTAGACTCCTAAGCCTAATATAACTCCCACTCTCTCACGTCTATCTCTCAACTCTCACACCCAATCTCTCCCATTCTTTCACATGACATTTCTCTGCCAAAAAAAGATACAAAAGCAGAAAAATAAACCAAGTTCTTCACACTTGAAGAACTCACACGAAATCACAAGAAAACAAACGTTAATCGCACTCTAGGCTAAGGGAGGTTGTCATTCGAGTGGAGTTGATATTGAGGAGGCTTAGACGAGTTCTTGAGTGGAGTTTTTGGGCAGCAACTTCAAGTTTTGAACTTCAAAATAACGTATAGTTTTTCTTCTCTCTTGATTCTTTTCCCAAGAGACCCCTTAAGGTTCATATTGTTCATTCGAAAACTAGGATTGTTTCCCCTTTTGCATGCCCCTGTTACTAGCTCCCAATGAATTGTAGGTTGGGTATGATTGCTGGTAGA
The DNA here is from genome assembly GCA_016801875.1 of Solanum sitiens. Taxonomy (NCBI): domain Eukaryota; kingdom Viridiplantae; phylum Streptophyta; class Magnoliopsida; order Solanales; family Solanaceae; genus Solanum; species Solanum sitiens. Next base: position 705,403 of record JABWTJ010000222.1, on the reverse strand, counting down.
TTTAGGTATGTTATGATTTAATGATGAACATGATTTTTTTTGTATACTTGAAATCGTAGGAAAGACAACCATGTATTCGAAAGTTTGTGCAAGTGTGTGTATACGTGCAAAATGTTACTGTGAATGTACTATGAATGAGGTTTCGATTTATGGATTCAAGTTTGATATTGTTTTTGTTGTCATTTTACGTGTGTAAACCTATGTAAATCGTGATGTTCATTAAAATAGAAATGGCGCTGATTTGAGTGTCAATAGTATGGCTAAACGAATCCATGAAATAAACCCCAAAAAGTGTTAAACGATCCATGAATCTTCCCAAGTTTTCAAGTGGAAATATTGATGAAAATAAGTTAAGAAAATGATTAAGTGTACAGCCAAAAATACAATTTTAGTTTAGGCTAAAGTTTAGTGAAGAAATATGGAACATTTAATGAATTTTAAAGGGGTGAGGCCACCAGGATTCGAACCTGTGACCTCACTCGTGTGACAATTTAAATTCGCGAAAAGGAAAGGGGTTAGGGGGATTCGAAATTGGGTCTACTGGTTGAGAAAGGAGAGAGCAACAATTTAAATAAATAAAATGGGAGGCGTGGGAATCGAACCCACGACCTCCAGGCAGCGAATGAAGGGAATTAAAATTAAAAGAAATGAAGTGTGAGGCGTGGGAATCGAACCCACGACCTCAAGGCTGGAAGGGAGAATGGGCGAATTAAATAAGAAAATAAAGTGAGGCTGTGGGGGCTCGATCCCACAACCTCACTGTCTGCGCATAAGCTAAGGCAAGTTTTAAATAAAAATAAATTAAGGAGGCTGTGGGGATTCGAACCCACAACCTCCCAATTCCCAGCGAAATAAAGAGTAAAATAAAAGAGGTTGTGGGGGTTTGATCCCACAACCCCTTGGTCTACGCGAATTGGTCAATGCAAAAAATGAAAAATAAAAAGGGGTTGTGGGGGTTCGATCCCACAACCCTTCGGCCAATGAAGAGGAGAATCCAAGGAGAAAACTAAAGATAGAATGTTGATGTTGGGGCTCGATCTAGGGTCCCAATGTCATGAAGACTAAAAATAAAGTCAAGGAAAAATGTAAGTATTGTCCAAGTGATTCGAACTTGGTTTCCATTGCCCAAATTTCCGTATTGATACATAAGTCATACGTGAATTAAATGTTCAAGAATAATGCCACCTACTTAGATAAAAATCAAGATCTTGGCATACATACAAGATACATAATTCTTGTACTACATAATCTTAGGAAGATATGAGTCACTTAACGAACTATGAATGAAGCCTCATGGCTTGTATGTATAGACCCATAAGTCTAGCATACGTTTAAAAATAAGTGAACCTAAGATGTATGTAATGAAATGAAGTAACCCTAGAATGGGTTAAATAAGAGTGTAAAACACACTAAATGGCCAAGTGCATTGGCATACGATGAAATAATTAGTATGTAATGAAATGAACAAACCCTAGAAGGGTTAAGTAAGAGTGTGAAACACACAAATGGCCAAGTATATTGGCATATGATGAAATGAACATTCACGTAAAATGGGGTGAGTAATTATGAAGAGCAAATGTGCTAATGTTAATGAATGTGGTGACAACATGATATGAGGCTAATGTAAAAGATGAGAACAATCTCAAATGAGCCTAAGTAAATGTTACCAAAACATACTCACCTATGAGAGTGTAAAGTCAATGAAGAGACCAGTCTCTATGAATACTCTAATGAAAGCATTGAGATTAACACACTTAATGCTAATGATGAGATGAGAAATCATCTATTGAGCTATGATGTCCTCATACTAGAAGCCAGCTTCCATGAAGTATGAGTTGAATGTAATGGAACTTTATACTGAGCACCGATAGACTAGCTATGAGTGGTGATGCCTTCTTTCGGTAAGGGCGGAGGTTCACGTAACTCTCATGAGATGAGACTGTCCGGCTTGAAGGGTATGGGTCTCCTTATATATCCTGGTCTTCGAACCTATACTGCCAATATAGGGATCTGGCGGGGTTAAATTCCCATGTACGCTAGCATGTTTTGGGTCACCTTGGCCGGTGATTCCACCTCTTTTCGGTGTGGGGGAGACACTGGATTTCATGATGCTCACATGATCTATGTCAGTTAAAGTTAAAGTTTCCAATGAATGAATGAGGCCAGCCTCAAATGAAGCACATAATGAAATGAACGATACCAAAGGTGTTAGGATAGGATAATCAAGAGGTGAGCTAGACTCAGGTAATGACATTAGGTTATTCTTGATCATTGCACAACAAACTCGATGAAAGTCTTAAACTACACCCTAAGTATAGCTGGTGTTCACACTGGCCTATGAACAAAATGAAATGAAGTACGTATGAATGAATGAAGCAGACTCTGTGTTTGCTAATGAAGACTTCTAGTTGAGGTCCCATATGTTGAACCCTCATTTTGGAAAGTCTTAATGCCAAGTCCATGATTTCAAGGTCTCATGACATATGAATGAATGTTATAAAAGATATTGTGTGATGTATGCTATATGATATGTGCTATGTGCAAGATGTTATGTGTTATGTGCAATATGATAAGTATGATGATGCATGTTACTCTCATGGCATGACTTTCCTAAACCAAATTCGGAAAGCTCACTGACTTTTCTAATCCAAATTTGGAAAGCTCACTGACTTTCCTAATCTAAATTTGGAAAGTTCACTAACTTTCCTAATCCCAATTTGGCAAGTCCACTAACTTGACTTTCCATAATCATGTTGTTAGGAAAGAGCTATCATTTCTCATGCATGTCCTTAGTGTGTGCTTGCATACACCCATACTTAGTACAAGTGTCCCATACAACTCTATATTTTTAGGTGCAGGCACAGGTGGACACTAGAGCGTACAGGTTGACGTTGCAGCTATCCGAACGTGGATCTTTCATCCGGACTTGGTAGTCCCTCATGCTTTCGAGGATGTCCACCGTTACTGTCTAGCTTAGATATAGGCTTTAGCTAGTGGAGCATGTTCCACTAGTGTTTCTTTCCGTTTTTATTTCAGACATTGTATTGGTGCCATTTTGGCAATTATACATTTATTACAGTATTGCACTGTTTCTTTGATTTGATTATCTCTATATTAGATGGTTGATTTGTGAACGCCCATGATGTTAAGTTTAAAATGTTTAGCATGAAATAAGAAAACAAAAAGATCAAATTTTTTACTAAAATTAACCTAGATGAAGTAAGAATGACGTAAGTAGGCTTGTCTGCGACCTCTGAGAGGTCAACGACGCCGATCTCGTCTGGGGTCTAGATTCCGGTCGTGAGAAAAATGTTCATAAGCAAAGAGTATTGGCTTTTTAACAAAGGGGGAGATTGTGTGTTGAGGTACCAAGGTAGATTGTGTGTACCAATGGAGGGAAAACTCCAACAAAAGATCACGGAGGAAGCTTATAGCTCCAGATATTCCATTAATCCAGGTTCCACATAGATGTATCACGATTTAAGAGAAGTGTATTGGTGGAATGTCATGAAGAAGGGCATCGCAGAGTTTGTTGCTAAGTGTTCAAATTGCTAACAAGTGAAAGTGGAGCACCAAAGGCCCGATGGTTTGGCTCAAAATATAGAGCTTCCAAAATGGAAGTGGGAGATGATTAATATAGACTTCATCACAGGTTTACCAAGGTCTCGCAGACACCATGATTCTATTTGGGTGATTGTCAACAAAATGACTATATCAGCCCATTTGTTGCTTGTAAAGACTATAAATTTTGCAGAAGATTATGCCAAGTTTTATATCTAAGAGGTGGTAAGACTTCATGGAGTTGCGGTCTCCATTATTTCAGATAGAGGTGCATAATTTACTGCACAATTATGAAAATCTTTTCAGAAAGGTTTGGGTTCAAAGGTTAACTTGAGTACTGTCTTTCATCCTCAGACAAATGGCAAGAAGAGCGTACCATTCAAACATTAGAAGATATGTGGAGGGCTTGTGTGATTGATTTCAAAGGGAATTAGGATAATCACCTACCTCTCGTTGAATTTTCTTACAACAACAGTTATGATTCTAGCATCCAAATGGCTCCATATGAAGCTCTTTATGAGAGAAGATGCAGATCTCCTATTGGATTGTTTGGAGTTGGTGAAGCAGGGTTGATAGGACCACATTTAGTTACCCAAGCTATGGAGAAGGTAAAGGTGATTCAAGAGAGGTTGAAAACCATACAGAGTCGTAAAAAATCCTACACTGATGTGAGGAGAAGGCCGTTAGAGTTTGAAGTAAATGATTGGGTATATCTTAAGGTTTCACCCATGAAAGGTGTTATGAGTTTTCGTAAGAAGGGGAAACTTAGTCCCCGGTATATTGGACCTTATAGCATAGCCAAGAGGATTGACAATGTAGCTTATGAGTTGGAGCTACCACAAGAGTTTGCAGAAGTTCATCCGGTGTTTCACATCTCCATGTTGAACAAGTTGATGGGTGATCCATATTTGATCTTACCCACAGAAAATATTAGGATCAAGGATAGTCTATCTTATGAGGAAATTCCTATTCAGATTCTAGATCGCCAAGTTTGCAAATTGAGAACAAAAGAAGTAGGTTCAGTCAAAGTCCTTTGGAGGAACAAATTTGTGGAGCAAGCTACTTAAGAAGCCGAAGAGTATATGAAGAGGAGATGTCCACATCTCTTCGAATCCGGGGAAAATTCAGATCAAGGCACTAATTTTATTCTTAGTACTCTTTAACTTATGAGTGAACATGTTATTTCTTGATTTTTTGCTCGTTGGGTGTTTAAGATAGAGTTACCACTCTTAGCCTAGTGAAAATAATCTCATTCAAGGAAGAATGATCCTAAGGGGAGATATTGTAAGATCTCACAAAATTGAAATAACTAGGAAGAAGCTTAAATTTGGAAATAGTTATTTTTGGAAAGAATTAAAGATCTGGAAATTTAGTTAAGTTAGCAAAAGTGAGTTTTTGGTAAACTTAAAACAACCATAACTTCTAGTTTAATATGATTTAAGTGTACTTCCATATATGGTTGGAAAAACTTTGGAACAATCTTTCCAACGCCGCCGAGTTTTCGAAATTTCAAGTTTAGATGAGTGAGTTATGCCCTTTAGAAGTTTGGCTGTTGGATTAAGGAAATGTCCAATCTGGGAATTAAAAGGGTAAATTGGCCTTTTCCTTAAAAAAATTAAATTAGTTTGTTTTAGTGACTTAATTGGGGTAAAAACCAGACTTAGTTAAGCTTAGAAAGATTGAGAATTCACCTTAGGGCTTTTGGAGAAAGAACGCAAGAAAAGGAAAAGAGGAAAAACAAGAATTTCCAAGAACGATCGTTTGCTTGTGGATTTGTTTGGGTGTGATCCCTAAAAAGGTATGTGAGTCTCTCATAGAGGTTGGGTTCGTTCACCCACATGCCAAACGTGTTTAATTCAGTGAAATCCGTCCTAAAAAGGGTTAAAAATTGATGTTCTTGACTTTTATTCATGAATTTAAATGTGTTCTTTAATCGGGTTGAATGTTGGAGTTTGAGACTTTTAATGTTGAGTTCTAGAGTTGATTTAATGTTAGATTCTTGAGTACTAATGCTGGGTATCACGATCTAAAATGATTTTGAGGAAGATATTCGAGTTTAGGTGAATGGGGGCTGAAAAAAATGAAGAAGGAAAACGTCAGACAACTCCCATTAAACTGACGCGGACTTGTTCCCTCTATGAAAATAAAGTCACTCTGTGTCGCAGACAAGATGTGTACACCACTATCTCAACATTAGTTTTTGTAAATAATTAAATACGAGAATATTCACATTGCGAACTTGTACCAAGATAGTGATTTTGTAAATTTTCTCAAGTTTAGCTATTCGGAATCTTTCCTAAACATCATGGGGTCTTTCCAACCACCAATCAAAACCTTGAATCAATAATTCAATTCAAGGATCAATTAAGAGTTAAATTCAAGTAAGAGTTAAAATCAAAGTTAAGAGTCAAGTCAAGTGAGGTTCATCAAAGTTTTCCAGAGTCTTTTACAAACGTTTTAACTTTGTTTAAAGGCTAAAAGTTCAAGTTAAACCAAGAATAAAATAATTGAGTTAATTTCTCGAAAGCTATAGGGGACTAAGTATTCCCAAAGATTTATAAATGTTTCACATATAAGGTAAGAGGAGATTGAGATTTCCAAAGAGTTTTGAGCAAGAAAAGGGAACATTGATTCCAATAGAGATTTTAAGCTAAGACTTCAATAGTTATTTCAAATCAAAGAAAGAAAGTTGTTTTTAAAGACATATAATCTAACTATATTTGGGGAGTAGTATTGAGCACCGATATGGGGATGCGAGTTCATATTAACTAAAGTCTACATAAGCCATGTATCCATCATGGGCATCAACGGGTCATACTTTTTAGATGATCACATAATTTAAGCTAGTGGATCCACTATTTTAAGTAGTTCTATGCGACGACAAAGTATAGAACAATTCTGGTAGCGTTTGCAAGACGTTGCATCACCACTTAGGCTCATAGTGGTGGTTGTAGGCTAGAGAATATCCCACAAAACCTATATTACTTATTATAAAAGTAAAGTTCAGTTTGTCATTGCATTTCTTTAACGAACTAAGTTGTTTACACTGTTTTACAAGCTTTATATATATTGCATGTGCCTTATTGCTTTATGTTGAGTTATGTTATTGATGAGTTGTGTCTTATTGCTTTATGTTGAGTTATGTTATTCATGAGTTGAGTAGAGCCAAGGTAAGTGTTCCTTCTTACTCCTTTCAAGCTTAAGTTATTTTAGTGTTCAAACTCGCATACTCATACATTCAATGTACTGATGCTAGTTGGCCTGCATTGTCTTGTGAAGTAGACACATGTAACTAGGATCAGCATCCGGTGTACCGCTAATCCAGTGAGCAGCTCAGAGTCAGTTGGTGAGGCTCCCTTCATTCTGGAGGACATCTTTATCACTCATTTATTGTTTTTAGTTTTGAGTTTTTAGGATGATTGGGTGTCCTGTCCCAACATCCTTCTATTTTTAGAGGCTTTAGATAGTATTATCTCTTTAATTTTTTCATTTCACTTGCAAATGATTAAGACTTGAGTTGTAATTTTGTCTAAGTGATTTCCTTTAGTTATTCCTTGAGTTATATCCTCTTATGTTTAAGTCTTCTGTTGAGTAAGTAATCCAGGCCAAGGGTCCGCTCGATGACAACAATGATCTTCGAGTACCGGCCATGCCCAGGGTGTAGGCTTGGGACGTGACAAATCTGTTGAGACCTTACAAGTGAAGATGACCTTAATTGTCTTCCACATCCGAGCCATCAAAGAATCCCTCTCCACGCCCTTCCTCCTCTCTTAGCACAGCTGGTGGCGGAGCAACTCCACCTCGAAGGCGGTGATGGGGTGAACCTCAGTAAAGTCAATATATTCACTCCCTATCTTCTTCCATACCGTCTCGAGGTCTATCTCAACCCGTTCACCTGAGAGGGGGTCCTCACCGTCTTAATACGCAGTCGCCCTGCTACTTTTAACCCGGCTCGTCCTCCTTTTACTGATTTTAGACACAGAACCTTCTCGAACTAATAGAGGGTGAATAGGGGATCCATATGCAATACCTCATCAACATCAAACAAGATCACACCTTCCCACTTGCATAAGTAAGTGGTAAGACCAGTAAGGAAGAAGGCTTTCTTGTTTCCTCAATAGAACATCTTCCACTCTTAGATCATCTGCGCCCCCACATTCATTTGAATGTACTCTATAGTGCATGCCACCACCAGAGACCGAGGATAAGTGATACCCATGCGGTTACTCGATGGGTGAATCTTCCGAGATACCAAGTGTAGCTACCTCTTAGCATTCAGTGACCGCCCACCACTAGTGAAGCCCTCTGTTGTAGCCTAGTAAACCTGATCCCGTTTTGTGGGATCCTCAATAGTGTCGCACAGCCGATCTGGTCCATCTCCCTAAGATTGTCCTCGAACACCAGTTTTGGAACCACGCAATTTAGCACCTAATTGATGGTAGTAGCATTCAGGGGAATGTCAAATCTCCGAATCAAAAATAACTACCCATATACCATTCTGATTCGATCAATTCGTTAGCATGCAATGTTGTTAAACAAAGGAAGGAAGTAATAAGAGCAAGAAGCGAGAAAACATACCTTAATTTTGACTATTCAGAGAAGAGGTATCGTGAGACTTTTGATAGAGTGTTTGAATAGAAAAGGAAAATGAGAAAAACTATTCCTCTTTCCCTTTTTATGCCCCAATCTCCCGCTACAGCGGCACCACTATAGCGTTAAAGCTACCATTCCAATGGGCCGAACATGAGGAAAAACTTCGAGTTTGAATTCGACCTTCCCGTATTATTTGATAAGCCACCCTAGCATGGGATCCTAGTACTCCTTCCGTATAGTGCCATTAACCCTCCGTTCTAACATCTGTCGACCCATATAGGATTTCGAATAATCAGGGGTCGAGAACTTTCATCATTCCGTGTAAGAGTTATTTTGCTAGTAGGGAATATCCCAAGGTGAGAGCGTGTGAAGATGATCCTTAGTCGTTCGAGTGGTAAATTGGTATATATTGTAATGACCCACACCTTCATTAATGGAGAAGGGAAAAAATCTGCAAAAAAGAATATGGACATCCCGCTACAGCGGGACAGGTGCCGCTGGCGCAGCAGCGCTGTAGCTGAAACTTACCTCGCTGCAGCAAGACTAGTGAGGCAGAATCTGAATTTTGAGAAATCCTTATTTTCTCATCTTTCCAAAAATAACATATCGGTCAAAAATTATCCTAGAAATGCCAAAAAACTTATTTGAAGTTTGGGAAAGAAGGAGAAGGATATTTCTAGCGTGGGAATGGTGGAATCTTGCGAGATCTTGACCAAATTCACCGTAAAAAATCCAAAAAATCTGGAAACAATCATAATTCGTACAAATTGCTTGGCACCCAGGTAGGTTAGGTTTTTTCTGCATTAAGCAGTTGTAAATCCGTTGTTATCGTGTAATAATTGAAATTAGTAGTAGGGGATATGTGTGGACCTTCGTGCACTGAGTAAATTCCATAAAAAGAGTTATACACTTGTGACTTATTTGGGGTTAGTGCTTGATGTAGTGAATTGATGATTGATAGAGTGTTCTTAGTTAATTTCATGAGTAGAATTCCTTCATTAAACAAGGGTATCTAGTAGAAAAGAATTACATTCAGTCTATACTAGGTCGAACCTATTGAAGTTACTAGTTGTCGATTGTTTGGTAATTTTTGGTTTCAATACCGTTATGACGAACCTTAACGAAGTGCTGGGGCTGAACTTGGTCTCTTGTGTGATAAGTAAATTGGGGAAAATTTAGTAAGTGACGCTGGTGATTACATAATTTGTGTGACGTATGCATGTTCTTGCTTCATTATGATACTTGTATGTATAAGAATGCCGCAGTATTGATCACGTTGTTTTAATTAAGATAGATGAATAATATATCCATGAAATTATGATGTAAATATATGATCTTGACGATATACTTATAATTGTGGTGTGTGATTGGAGATCAGATTGCCACATTCTGGTAAGCTAAATTAGACCGGATTGCCACGTTTTGGCTTAAATATTGGATCGAATTGCCACATTCCCGCATAAATATTTGATTGGTTTGTCACATTTTGGAAAGTTAACTTGGATCGGGTACCATGTCGGTGCACCAACAGTTTGAGTTTGGGTTCCATGAGAGGACAGAATATATGTGATAAGTTGAAGTGAAAAAACATGTTATATTTTGGTATTGTGTTGTCTTTATACTTGTGATGATTGCGTTCTTACCTAAGGATGACATAGTGTAGGTGGAAACATAGGTATGTGTGTGAGTATAGGGTAATGTGTAGATATCTGATGAGGGGTACTTGTCGGGAATAAGGGATGTATGGAGGCGTTTGTCGGGGTAAGTATCCCAAGGAGAATTTTGACAATTGCTAGAGATTGAGGCAAGGAGAAACCTTACGGTTGGGGTAGATAAGGAAACGATACTTTAAGAATGTGACAAGATTGTTTCATTGAAAAGGATGTTAGCGGTGGTTGGGATTTTCTAATGTGGTTAGCAACGTTTACGCTATGACTTAACATAAGTAGAAGTGTTAGTAGTTGGGAAATAAAATGGTTAGTGGTTAGAGTATGGTTAAAAGTTGAGGGCTTTGTAACAAAGCGGCATGGGTGGAGAAACGAGTGGTACATGCATGATACTATTATTATTTTCTTGTATTATAAGGTGGGCGTCGGGTTGACCGATGATGCCTACCAGTACGTGAGGTTGTACTGATACTACTCTTGCTATGCCTTTTTGACATAGTCTGGATGCAGGATTAGTGATGTTTCACTAGGTGAAGACGAAGAATTCCTTGAGCAGCTTCGATTCTTCCTTTCGCATGGTGGGAGATGTGTCTTAATGAATTCCATCGTTATTCATAGTAGCTCAGATATTCGTTAGACTAGATCCTTGGGATTGTTAAATTATTTTACAACTTTAACAAAGAGAGTATTTAAAGAGTGTTATTTATTAAATTTTCTTAACCTTGTTTTCCGTCTCCCTTAACTTCCACATGTTATTCTCTATTAGGATATGAGGATTCTCGTACTTAGGTGTTCCAGTGGGTGCCACACGGCCCGGTGGGTGGCGTCGTGACAACATATAACAAGCGGAAAGAGGAAGGGGATCGACTCAGCACATGATCATGACATATAAATTTTAAGTATTTATTACGCCGATATAAAGTAAACACATATAAATAATAACATGTGAAATAAGTGAAATTCATCATTAATTTCTTCTATGGAAAATGAATAAAACTTATATGTGTATTAGAATATCAATCATTCATATCGATTTTAACTCACTAAGGAAACTCTAATTTATCGTGTAACCACACAAATTTAAATTCTATTATTGAATCAGTAAAATATTCATATAAGAAAGAGACATAATTTAGAGGTGTTTTTGCACTTTTTAAAACTTGAAGAGTATATTTAGTGTATAATGAAAGAAGCTACAAGAAATATTTGTAAACTAAACATAAAAGAGTATTGGTGATTCATTGCACTTACCATTTTTTTCTCATTCAAGATTATTATAATCATTGACTAATCTATTGCTAAATTTTCATATTAATTAAAATTTGTCGTCAAATTATTTGGATAGAAGGTGGAAATTTGTCATATTCTGATATCCAAGTAAATTCAAAGTTGAAAAAATCTCTATGGTCAAGTCATTCTTATAAAGTCGACCAATAAAATAATATACTCGTCAATTTTATTCATGGAATGGAATCCAAAAGAAATAAACATAATCTCGGTATACAAGTTATTGCTACAAATAAGTAGCAGGAACTCAAATCTTTCTCCACTGAATTATAAGAAGGAAAACAAAACACCTCTCACATACAGTTATCAGCTTTAGTTAAACTTACAATTGACATTAATTAATATTTGACCTAATGGACCTTTTTTCCCTTTGAAGTTCTCCAACATTTCTTAAACTATAATTTCATTGTCTGAGACATGATGAATACTCGCCAATTATATTCATGGAATGGAATCCAAAAGAAATAAACATAATCTCGGTACACAAGTTATTGCTACAAATAAGTAGCAGGAGCTCAAATCTTTCTCCGCTGAATTATAAGAAGGAAAAAAAAACATCTCTCACATACAATTACCAGGTTTATTTAAACTTACAATCGACATTAATTAATATTTGACCTAATGGACCTTTTTTCCCTTTGAAGTTCTCCAACATTACTTAAACTATAATTTCATTGTCTGAGACGTGATGAATTTTAAGGAAGCTATATTATGTTGGACTAATTAATGAGTGTACTTAAAAAAGATTTGATGCAAGCAACAATTATTTTTGTTACAACTTTTTAGATAGAATGAAATAATCCAATGAGTTTTATTCTATTAGATTAATGAGTAGTCACATTTATTTACTTTAGGTATAAGATGTAGTAGGTTTGGTAAATCGGTGTTGAGATAGTCCTTTCGAATAAAACAATTTTAACAAGGAAATAATAAAGATCTTAGTGATGGTCCACTAATTTTGGTAAATGTAAAGGATGAAGATCATCCTAACTCAAGACCTTAAAAGACTTAAGTAATATGAAGATTTTTTTTGTTCAGGTCAAAATAAGATTTGTTATCTATCAAAGTTAAGTTTTGATATAATACTTATGAAAACGATTAAAGCGTGTCGATAATCGCATTACAAATTCTTGTTGAAAAGTTTTTTAAAAAAAACAATCTTGAGAGCTCGATGTCACAGATGAACAATGATGCTTATCGGTATAAGAAACTTTCGATAGAGTTAAAAGTGTATTTTAATATATCATTTATTAGGTTGAGTTCAAAGATGAGTAAGTATTTTGTAAAGCTTTAAGTAATTTAACTCCTTTATTTCTTTACATTCAACTTGAGTATATTATTATGTATTTCAATTTTTGTATTCAGTCATTCGACCTGCATCTTTTTGTGATGCAAACACAGGTGTTCAGGATTATCAACAAGCGTTCCTTTGAGATTATATACACTCCAGATATTTTTGGTGAGTCTCCTTTCATTCAGGAGACTTCAAATTTACTTTAAGTTTAGTTGATTTGAGCCAACATAGGTCTTGTCCCGAGACCTATCGCAAACATTAGAGGTTTTATAGATAGAAATAGTCGAGGAGACTCTTAGTACTTTCTTTCCTATGAAGATGTTGCAAACTATTATAATTATCGCAATGAGTACTTCCAGACATTCGAATTGAGTTTTATTATGAGATCAAATTCTTTTTTAAGCCTATTATTACTTGAGTGAGTCTTTCGCTAAGTAATCATTGTAACACCCCAAAAAAATTCAAACTAACTCGAATCGTTCTTCGTAGTGACTGAGATATTTGCAAGGAATTCAATATTTATTGAGTGTTAAGGTCACGATATGTAGCACCTTATGTTCCAATAAGAATCAAAGAGAAAAGTATTCAAGTCATTCCTAAGTTTTTCTGAAGTTTTGGGTCAACTTCAAATGACCATATATTCAAGATATTCAATTAAAGCCCTTTGATTCCTCTTTCCAATGCTACCGAGTTTGCTAAATTCAGACCACTTGTGTAACAATTTTTGATTGATTTACTAACAACGCCCAAACCTGGCAGCAGCTCAGTGATGGCTCCGCGTTACGAAGCCAATAAGGACATCATTGCCCCAATTCGTTTTATTTAGTTATTAAAGGGTATTTTGGTCCTAAAATCCCTTAGGACGTCATCTCAGTTGCCAAAATGTTTAGAAAATCAGTTTTTCATAAATCAAACCCTCTCATCCACTCCAAAAATTCTAAGCTCAAGGAATTCAAGAAACGCAAAGGCTAGGGTTCTTCTTTCCAGATTTTCCTTCAAGTTCTTCAAGAAGATATTTATTTTAGGTTTGTAAGCTTCCACAGTGTTGAGTTTTGTTCACCCACACGTCAATCATGTTAATTCTTTGTTAGATTTGTTCTAGAAAGTTGAAGCTTTGATGTTTTTGATATGTATTCTTGAATTTGCTTTCGTTCTTGAATTGGGATGAGATTGAGGAGTTCTTGAGACTAATGTGTCGATTTATGGAGTTGTTAGAGATAAATTCTGTGGTACATGTATTGGGTATCTGAATCTAAGGAGAGATAGGGAAAATAATCAAAGTTAGGTGAATTGGGGTTATAAAACAAATAAGGAAAAATTCAGGTAAATCTGGCAACACGGTCTACGTCGCAGACTTGCCTCCCCATTTCATGAAATTTTCTTTGCATATCAGAGAGGTCACGGACCTCTCTGCCACAAAAGTTATTTCGCGACCAAATATTAAATTGCATCTCTGCGTCGCGGACTTACTTCCAAACACTAATTTCTTGATCATTTCTCGTAAAAACAACTCCTAAACATCCCTAGATCCTTCCTATCAGAGATCACAACCTTGAATTCATAAAGAAAATTCAAGGTAGAGTTTAGACTCATGTTTTGAGAGTTCTTTCAAACATTTTTGAGTCCTTTGAATCTTTTGAGGAGTCTTCTAGAATTTCTAATAACTTGTTTCAAGACTCAAGTAAGTGAGCATGATATTGAAAAACTACATGCACATCTAAAACAAATATCATGTTAGAACACATAAACTTTCTCAAATTAAATTCTATAAATACCTCTTGAAGCGTGAGAAGACACCTTTAAGTGAATCCCCAAGTGAATCTACAAAATAAGAATAGTTATGGTCTTCTACAGTGATGCCAAGTTCACATTTGAACTATCTAAATACTTAGGTTGGCAAGTATCGAATAGAAAAAAAAATCATCTTTTTATAGGTTAGGAGAATCTCTATTTATAGAGATTTCATTTTGTCATGACCCGAGCTACCCCCGAGACCCGAACACGGGGCCTAGGACCACAAGTGAGCACAAGCTAACCCTGCTGGCCTGATCATGAGCATACTAAAGAAAATAAACTGATGTCGAAGCTAAAACATAATTAAAATGAAAAGATGGGGAATACCCATATACTATAATTGAGATATTTGAAACTGATGAGTTTAATACAAAGAAAATATTAACTTAATACTAAGCTGAAACTAATTATGTCTGAAAATAGCCTCTAACTGTGTAGAAATGATGGGACAGGCCCCAACTAAGTCTATCAAAACTAAAACTAAAGGACTAAAATACTGAAATGAAATCATGACTATTGTCCTCGGAGAATGAGGACTCACCACTGATTCTGCTAAACAGGAGATCGGAAATCGATCTAAATGTAATTTGGATGCTGAGAACCTGAACCTATATTACGAGAAGATATAGCGCACGTATGCATCAGTACTTGAAAGGTACTGCGCATGTAGGATAGAGTAAAGGTGAAATAAAACATAACTAAACAACCACAAAAACAAGTATGACATGATATACTGAATTCTGAGTTAACTGGATGCAATGACCAAATTTATGACATGTTGAGACTGAAAACTAACTGAACTGTAAATATGGTCAATGCAATGAAGTCTAATTGAACTATGGGAGCTACTAATAACCGATAATAAAAGCACATGAGCTAAATATGGAGTATAATGTATACGCACCATCGGGAGGACCCAATATACCCTGACAGAGGTATAAAGGCATGCTAGCGTGTCACTAAACCGATGCCCACAGAGGGGACTCACAACCTACTTAGCTAGTAGTTCTGGGACTATTTGATTACACTGAACCCTAGTCCAATTCGGTATTATGCTACTCCCAGTGAATTTAGTAGTTAACTAATTATGACTAAGATTCTGTAAATACTGGATAGCTCAAATGAACATGCAAACTGGGAATACAACAATTAATATGATAATGATGCATTAATAACTGAGACATGTATATCTGAAGTAACTGAAATATCTGACCTACAATGTGTAATTCAAAAACAAAAGAAATACATAGCTAGGGGTCCTAAATTCATGCAATAAACTGAGTAATAACATGGTAATCTAATATGGAATATATAACTAACTAATTCATGGTAATCTGCTGAAGTTCTAGAAACCCTAAGTCTAGTCATGAAATGGGAATTAAGACACTGACTGAAAATTAGGGATCTAATGGGTGAAAGGAACCCAATAGTGAAATCCCACATACTTGGTGATGAAATCCACAGAGAAAATCTTTAGATTTTGGGGGTGGAACTGATGGAACCTTGTTGCGTTCTTCAACTAGGGTTCTTGACCTTTTTCTCTTCTCTTACTTCTAATTTTCTAAGTTTTGATTTAATGGTTTTGATTTAGGTAAGTATTAGTTATGTTTCTAGGCTTAAACTGACTAAAATCTCATGATTTAGGGTTTAAATGACGTATCTTTGGGGTTAACGAACTAGAAAAATACCAAAAGACCCCTTAAATAATTGTTGTCAGAGCAATCGACGACCTAGACTGATGGGCCGCGTTCAATCTACGGTCCGTCATTTGGGTCCATCGTTTGGGTCTGCTCGACAGGCCTTCACTAAAATTGGCATAATATTTTACTCGGAGGTAGAATATTAGCAAACTTGGTGGCCCTGGAAAGATAATTCAATTATATATTATATTATAGTTCATAGTACATCTAATTTATTTTGTGCCAAAAGTTATGACCATTTGAAGTTGACCCAACAATATTTTCCCCCTAAGTAGTTGCTAACCTTCACCTACGGTCAGACCTACGAACCGTAGATCAAACTACGGTCCGTGCTAGTCATCTGTAGTTCATGTTAGAGGCTGGGTAATGGGGTCTTTATCTACGAACATAGACTACGGACGATAGTCTGACTTACGGACCGCAGGTCTGTCCTTGGGTCGAGACTTAGACAATTTTCCTGAGCTGCGTACACTGGCAACCTATGGACCCACATACAGTTCGTCGATCAGACTACGGTCTGTAGATGGTGACCGTCGATTGCACCTGCAATATTTTTTAAAAGCTAATTTCTGGTCTATTTTGGATACATGTTGTTACATTATCTCCCCCTTGAGAACATTCATCCTCGAATGAAGACTAAATTACCTGAAATAGAGGTAGAGTGCTACAATCCCTACCACTAAACAGTGAGAACTGAGTTTCTGTATGAATTGAGTTCCAAGGAGATGCAAATACGCTAAAAATGCAAGTACAAACTGAGGGAACTTGATTCTAAGGCTACATTTACGCATGAATGAATGAAAAATTGAAGAGGAACTATTACCTCAAGGTGGAGTGGAATTGGAAGGAAAGAGGTGAGGATACTTGGCTTTCATGGCTGTCTTTGCTTCCTAAGTAGCTCCCTCTACGGACTGACTCCTCCACAGAACCTTGACTAAAGCGACTTCTTTGTTTCTCAACATTCTAACTGCACGGTCTAGAATCTCAATTGGTACATCCTCATAAGAAAGACTATCTTTCACCGCCACACTCTCGAATAACACTACAAAGGTTGGATTACCCTGTCACATCCCGAAACCACACCCTAGAAGTTAGGGTGCAATCTTGGATTTCGACCGGCGTATTCTACCTCTCGGAGGTCTCATACAAGCCTATCATACCATTCATCGCATATACATAATGAAAAGTAGTGCGGAATTAAAGCTTTTCATAAAGACAATAACATAGTCTTAAAACTCTTTCATATATGTAATAGGAAATGCTAAGTCTCGAATCATCATCTTAAAACACAAAAATACTTGGGAAACGGCCCATACGAATTTGAAAACATACTATTACATAGTCTATTACAATACTTCATAAAATGAAACATAAAATGACATATATGCCCTCGAGTCAAGTGAGGACATACTTCAAACTCTTCTTGAACGATCTCCTAGTCCAAGTCTTCTTCCCAAGGCTCTTCACCTACCAACAACTATATAGAAAGAAATAAAGTATGGCATTAGTACAACCACATGTACTAAGTATGGCATTATGCATAAAATCATGAAAATGGACATTTATTGGAAATATGCATCTTTTCATTTAAATATCATAATATCATCATAAGAATAATATTTAGCAACTTAGAATCACATAAGAAACCATTTAAAACAAATTAACATATTTTAGAACCCACTTTCCAGTGAGCTCGATTCACTGTACAGTGAAGTACCTCACTGTTACAGTGAATCCTCCTACTTTCGCATTAAGCATCTTCTAGCATGTAATCTCCTCACTAAAGCTATCCTAAGATTCACTTAAGTCACACAAAGAGAGACCGCACATACACCCTCTCTAGATGTGCCTAAACGATCCTTAAGATTACTCATAATGAGACACATACACACATACAATACATCAACATACATAACATATAAGATATGACAATCTCCCCTACCAAGTCTATCACAAGACTTACTCAAGTATTCCTAGAAGAAAACTCCCATACATTCACTTCTAGGCTACCTAAATAATCCTTAAGACTTCCTAGGTTTAGATCATGTCAAACATATCAAACATCTTCCCTAACTAGAGTCATTCTCAAGACTTCCAAAGATATGACATGAAGAGATCATCCTTTATGCCCTCTTCACACTTTAACTAAGGAATCCTTAAGTCACTTTAGATTAGGTACTTACTCATTTACATACTTTGTATCATTAAGTCATTAGTTCATTAGTTCATTTAAGAGACATACATCACATAAATGACATTCAAATAATGGTCTTGTACAAGACATAGGGACTCTTATTAACATCTTCAAAGCCTATTGTGCAATGTCTAGATAGCGTCCCATACCACCACCTAAACCTCATAGAACTTCTCTAATGATAATATGTGTACCATATGATGAGAATAGGAAATAACCGACATAGACCATGGTAGCAAAGCATGGAATCTGGAGTTCTATCCTACTCCGATGAGGTGTTCTACTTGCCAATGGTAGAACTTAGACACATCCCATGTAGGCACATGGTTAAGTAAATATGAAGGGCTTCTTTGTATTCTAGTCTCACTCTTTAACTAGAACTACTTCCCTTACCATACTCACTCGGTGCTAGCCTTTGTTCTCATAGATTTAATCACATTAAGGTTCATACAAAAGGGTTCCATATCAAGTTCATAACCCAATTACATTTACCCTACAAAAGCAAGGTCCACTAAGGCTATATCACTATGGAGACAAGAATATCATCATGACTTTCCTAAGGATTGATGTGATGTCGTTCTAGCCAATCAACCTTAAGTCCATCATTCATTACATGAAGGATACCATTACGACTTTCGACTTCAAGTTTCATAACCTTACCACTTGGTTCAAGGTTTCAATAAAGGACCCTCTTATCATCATTCAAGCTCTCACCTATATTTATTTTTTCAAGACTAAGACATCTTTAAGTTCCTAAGTCAAGACATCACATTATATTCATATTCATACACGCATCAAGTAAGGGACACAAGTCTACCTAAACAAGACACAACATACTTCCATTTAACACATATAGCCTATCTTTCTTTAGACACTTAGGAATGACCCTTAACATCATCTAGTCAACCTATTCATTACCTTAACATCATTAATATAATCATTATAGACTCATATAGCCAAGTTAGGAACAACTATGTATCAACTCTAAGACTACATACTTAACACATAGTCATAGTATAACATGATTACCTAGATAGTATCAATAGTCTAACACATACTTTCACATATAGGTAGATATGGTCATACATCACATAATCAACTACACAAATATCCATATAATTGCAAGTTGTTGCCGACAAGGCCATGATCATCAATATACTCAAAATGACGCCGACAAGGCCACAACAATTCACATAGCACCGCCACCAAAGGTGGACCAAACCAATCATAACGAGATTGAAGTATAATTAACATTAAAATAAAGGAAATAGGGCAGCGTACCACCTCTTCATCCTCAACACTTCAAGCCAATACCAAATCACCAAATTCAACATCATAAGACCCTTACCCATGGCCATGAACACCAATTCAATACACAATTGTGATAATCAATGAAATCTAAACCAATTCAACATAGATTCAACATTCTAAGATCAATTAGATAACAATTGAATACAATTCTTACACCATTAGAAAGCCCATAAAAAACTACACATGAATTCATAAACATTAGACCAATATCAAGTAACCCATAAATTAGGCAAAATCTAGCGTTCATCAATTTCATGGGTTCATAGGTTAATTGAGTTAAAATCACATTAATAACCACAATTCAATCACTAAACAATGATTAAAACCCATTTATGTAAGAACCCATGGTAGATTATGAAAAAGGTCAATTCATCTTTAGAAAACTTTAGAAAACATCTTTGAAAGTTGGGCTCCTTAATGAAACGAGTTTCAAGGATCAAAAGCCATACCTTAATGAAGCTAATTCTTCACTTTGATGAAGACTCTCCACACAATTCGTCACACCAAGCTCTTCCTTGACTTTGGACTTCAATGGAGTCTTGGGGAATTTCTAAGGTATTTTGGGGGTTTGATTTTGAAGAATAAAATCTTCTAAGTGTTAAACACATATATACTTGTTTAAAATATCCAAAATACCCTTAAAGAACCGCCAAACCTTCCATTCATAAGTAGGGTGAAATTACAATTTCACCCCTAACTTGGCAATGAAACTGCGTGCAGGTCACTGACCAAATGACGACCAGCCATTGACGGTCTGTCCCTTGACCAACAGACCGTGCTGTTGGTCCGTGGTCTGGGACAGAGACCTGTCCTTGTCTCCCGCTTCCTCGCTTCTAATTCCCTAACGACGAACGCCCATCGACGAGACGTAGGTCCACACACGGACCGTGATGTCCACCGTCGATGGGTTCAGAGACTTGAGACTGGTCCTCTTCCCTTCCCCAGCCAAAGTCCCAATCGACGGACCAACCCACGGGGCGTCGACCAGCATACTGGCCGTCAACTGCCTTCCGTGGTTTGGGTTGTCTTGGGCAGCTAAGGCACCAACTTTGGGTCCTTTCTCAAGGACCCTTGGTTGGTCCTTGGGGATGCTTGCCCGGACGTTTTCAACCCAAACATGACCGTATACAAGTTTAACACCTCTCACATGAATTTCATCCAAAACGAACACGTAAAACTCAACGAAACATGCCTAGACACACAAGGTCATTTCAAGGCACATCTTTCGAATGCCATGGACGTTCTTGAGTGTTTGACCTCCAAACTTCTCGAAACTTAACACACTACCTATAAATATAATATACCCTCATTTAAGGACTTCACATCATCATGAATCACATATAAACACATAGAACCACATACGAGGCACTTAGGTGACTTAGTCGTCGAACGTCTTGGTTGTCCCTTGACGTATGACTTCCAATGCACCTAATATTTTAACTACTGCCTCTATACCATATAATAGACCACATTAGGACCTTAGACCACCATTACCAACATGTTAGGCTCTAGTTACCCTAAGTCATTTTCGAGACCTTACATACCCACACTCTTCTTTAAGAGAGAGATGTGAAAGACTGGATGCCCTGCTTCATTTTCTGCTGGCAACTCGAACTCATATGCCACCTTGCGAATCCTTTTCAAGATCTTGTAAGGTCCTACATATCTAAGATTTAGCTTCCCTTTCTTGCCAAATCTCATCACCCCCTTCATAGGTGAAACTTTCAGAAAAACCCAATCATCAATTTGGAACTCTAGTTCCCTTCTCCTTACATCTACATAAGATTTATGATGACTCTAGGTTATCTTAACTCTATAGATAATGAGTTGCACTTTCTTCATAACATAAAGGACTGAATTTTCCCTTATTAAATCTACTTCACCTACTTCAAACCAACCAACAGGTGATCTACATCTACGCTCATACAATGCCTCATAAGGGGCCATCTGAATGATGGAATGGTAGCTATTGTTGTAGGGGAACTCAATAAGAGGAAGGTGATCATCCCAACTACCCTTGAAATCGATCACACAATCTCTCAATATATCCTCTAGAGTCTGAATGGTACACTCTGATTGTCCATACATCTATGGATGAAATGATGTACAAAGGTTAACCAGAGTACCAAGACCCTTCTGAAATGACTTCCTGATATAACACGTAAACTGTGGACCTCTATCTGAGATAATAGACAAAGGAACCCCATGCAACCTCACAATTTCATTAATGTAAGGCTTGCCATAGTCCTCTACCGAATCTGTAGTCTTGACTGCCAAAAAGCGAGAAGACTTAGTCATCTCGTCAACTATTACCCAAATGGAGTCATGTTGTCTGCGAGTACGAGGTAACCCTATGATGAAATACATATTGATCACTTCCCACTTCCAAGTAGGAATTTCGATCTCTTGAGTCATACCCCCTGGTTTCTAATGTTCTACCTTGACTTGCTGGCAATTGGGGCACTTACTCAAAAAATCTTCTATATCCCTCTTCATGCCATTCTACCAATAGACTTCCCGCAAATCGCGGTACATCTTAGAGGTACAAGGATAAATTGAATATCTGTAGTTATGGGCTTCTGCTAGAATATGATGTCTCAACTCGCCCACACCAGGAACACACAATCTACCCTGGTAGCAAAGTACACCATCTCTCCCATGGGAGAAAACCTCCACTCTTTGATTATGGACTGCACCTTTAAGTTCAAGCAAGATTGGATCACTGTCTTTATTTTCCTCAACCTCTACTTCCAAAGAAGAGTCTGCCCCATTTTGAACTGCTACACCACTGTCAGATATGCTCAAAAGGCAAACTCCCAAGTGAGCAAGCCTGTGAACATCCTTCACTAGTTCTTTCATTTCTTCCTCAACATGGACTACACTACCCATAGATAATCTGCTAAAAGCATCTGCTACCACATTCGCCTTACCAGGATGGTAATGCACACTCATATCATAATCCTTAAGGAACTCAAGCCATCTGCTCTGGCGATGATTCAACTCTTTCTGGGTGAACACATATTGAAGGCTCTTATGGTCAGTGAACACACGTACATGAACACCATACAAGTAGTGTCTCCAGATCTTGAGTGCAAACACCACTGCTGCAAGCTTGAGGTTATGAGTTGGATAGTTCTTCTCATGCACCTTAAGATGTCTAGAAGCATAAGCTATAACCTAATCTCGTTGCCTCAACACACAACCTAGGCCATCTCTGGATGCATCGAAATAGATCACATAACCATCTGAACCCTCAGGTAGATTCAAGACAAGAGTTGTAGTCCATGTAGTTTTCAATTTTGCAAAGTTTTTCTCACAATCATCTGACCATTGAAACTTGACCATCCTCTGGGTCAACATTGTCAATGGTGAGGGTATGGATGAAACTCCTTCCACGAACCTTCTGTAATAGCCCGCTATACCTAAGAAACTTCTCATATTTGTAACAGAGGTAGGTCTGGGCCATTGTTTCACTGCTTCATCTTCTGCGAATCAACTCGGATCCCCTCGCTAGATACAATGTGACCAAGGAAAGTAACGGATTGCAACCATAACTCACATTTGCTAAACATAGCGAATAAATGGCGATCTTTGAGAGTCTACAGAACAACTCTCAAATGATTCATATGTTCTTTCTCATTTCTAAAGTAGATGAGGATATCACCATTAAAGACGATAACGAACAAGTCCAAGTATTGTTTGAACACTTTTTTCATCAAATCCATGAAAGGTGAATGAGCATTTGTTAGTCCAAAAGACATAACTATAAATTCAGAATGACCATACCGAGTTCTGAAGGTTGTCTTCGGAATATCACTATCTTTGACTCTAAGTTGATGATAACCTAATCGGAGGTCTATCTTCGAGAAATGGCTAGCACCCTGAAGTTGGTCAAACAAGTCATCAATCATGGGTATGGGATACTTATTTTTTATTATGACCTTGTTCAACTGTTATAGTCAATGCACATTCTGAGATAACCATATTTCTTCTTTACGAACAACACTAGTGCACCCCTTGGCAAAAATGAAGCCCTTATCTAAAAGGTTTTTCAACTGATTTTACAATTCCTTAAGCTCTGTTGGAGCCATTTTGTAAGGAGGAACAGAAATAGGTTGGGTATTTGGAAGGAGATCAATTCCAAAGTCGATTTCCCTTTTGGGAGGAACTCTAGGAAGATCTTCTGGAAACACTTCAGGAAACTCAGTGACTACTGGAATTAACTCAAGAGTTGGGGTTTCACAACTAGAATCCTTAACCAAAACTAAATGATAGAGATAACCATTAGAGATCATCTTTCTGGACTTAAGGTAAGAAATGAATCGTCCCATAGGTGCTAAGCTACTACCCTTCCATTCTAAGATTGGTTCGTTTGGAAACTGAAAATGAACAATCCTAGTTTTACAATCGACTAGATTGTAACCAATCCATTCCTAGAATTAATCGAAGTCTACTATTTCTAACTCTACAAGATATGATGACGTGATTTTCTTAGAGACTGTGACATGGAAATTTTTGTATATCTGTCTAGCTATAATAGGGTCACCAAATAGAGTAGAGAGTGAGAAAGGTTCTCAGAGAGTTTCTGGACTAACACTGAATTGGACTGCTATGTAAGGAGTTACAAATGAAAGAGTAGCCCCTTGATTTAATAATGCATAATCATCAAGGTCAAAAACTTGTAACGTACCATTGAATACATCAGGAGAACCTTCCTGATCCTGGAGAGCCTGAAGAGTATACAACATGTTCTGGTGCTGACCGCCACCTGTACCAGATGAGTTACCCTGCTGATTTGGGCAACTTGCTGGGGCTGCTGAACTTGTAGACTGAGCTCTACCATTACCACCTCCTTGACCTTGTATAGAAGGACAATCCCTCAACCTGTGACTAGACTGAACGCACCTAAAGCATCCTTCATTTCTTGCAAGGCACTCTTCTGGATGGTTCTTACTACACTTAGGGCAAGTGGGGTAAGTCTTGGTGCCTAAAACACTTCCCCGACACTTGGAGCCTGGTGATCTAACCTTCTGATCATACCTGTTCTTAGAGGATGGAACACAAGCTGATGAAAGGGTTGGGGTTGAAAATTTTTGCTGACTCTGCGAGCGATTTCCACCACCCGATTTTTACTGAGAATAGTCATAGTTCCCAGTCCTAGCCTTCTTATTCTCTTTGGCATGTTCCCTAAGCTTATCACCCTCAACTTGTTGAGCATGAGTCATAAGCCTAGAGATGTTCATATCTCCCAATAACATAGCATTTCTGCACTCTGTTTTTACGAAATCTTACACTCCATACAAGAACTTATTCATCTGAGCCCTGGAGTCAGCAACCATGTGAGGAGTATACCTAGAGAGTTGGTTAAACTTGAGCCCATACTCTTGGACCGTCATGTTACCCTTCCTTAAGTACATGAATTCCTAGGCCTTTGCTTCTCTCAACTCTATTGGGAAAAAATTGTCGAAAAAGGTCTCACTAAAGCAATCCCAAGTAATAGGAGCTGCATCTGTACCCCTATTTTTCTTCCACTAAGTGTACCATATATTAGCAACATCTTTCAGCTGCTTTGACGCCAACTCAACCCCATCATTTCCAATGATCTGCATCACTTCAGATATCTTCTTGATCTCATCCAAGAAGTTCTACGGATCCTCACTAGTCTGCAATCCTAAGAACTCAGGCGGATTCATCCTAACAAAGTCACGGACCCTAGTTGTTGTGGATCCACCATTTGTATTCACATGATCTTGAACCTGCTGATTGTTCTGGTTGGCGACACTCTGAGCCAACATCTAAATGGCATTCCTGAATTCAGCATTCGAGACTTCCTGATCTAGGACTGGAGGAGTTGCGTTTGCATTCCTGGCATTCCTATTCCTGGCGTTAGCTCTACGATGAGGCATGATCTAAAACATAGAACATCGAGTTAGAATGGAATTATAATATACCTTACGCACGATAAGAGTAACAAGGAAGTGAAGTTTTTACTAAAACACTTCATAGTCTCCCTCTCATAAGATGTGGTGCACTTCACACCCATGAAAAGAACTCTACATAGTGTGGCTTTTTAGACATCATAGGACACTTAAACCTAGTGCTCAGATACCAAGTTTTTCACGCCCCGATTTACCCCCATGACGCGGATACAAGACCTAGGACCACAAGTGATCCAAGTTAACCCTGTTGGCATTGATCATGAGATACTAAAGAAAATAAACTGATGTCGAAGCTAAAACATAATTAAAATGAAAATATAGGGAATACCCATATACTATAATTGAGATATTTGAAACTGATGAGTTTAAAAAAAAGAAAATATTAACTCAATACTAAGTTGAAACTAACTATGTCAGAAAATAGCTTCTAACTAACTAGAAATGCTGGGACAAGCCCCAACTAAGTCTAACAAAAACTGAAAGTAATGGACTAAAATACTGAAATAAACTCATGACTATTGTCCTAGGAGAATGAGGAATCAACATTGATTCTACTAAATTGGAGATCGAAAATCGATCTAAGTGTGATTTGGATGTTGAGAACCTGAATCTACATCACGAGAAGATGTAGCGCATGTATGCGTCAATACTTGAAAGGTACTAAGCATGTATGATAGAGTAAAGAAAAAATAAAATAACTGAACAAACACAAAAGCAAGTATGATATTCTAAACATGATATACTGAATTGTTAGCTAATTGGAGGCAATGACCAAATTTATGACATTCTGAGACTGAATACTAATTGAACTGTAAATATGGTCAATCCAATAGAGTCTGACTGAACTGTCTAATAACCGATAATAAAACCACATGAACTAAATGTGGAGTCTGATGTATACGCCCCATTGAGAGGATCCAATATACTCTGCCTGAGGTATAAAGGCATGTTGGTGTGATCACTAAATTGATGCCCACAGACGAGACTTACAACCTACTTGGCTACT
The DNA here is from genome assembly GCA_016801875.1 of Solanum sitiens. Taxonomy (NCBI): domain Eukaryota; kingdom Viridiplantae; phylum Streptophyta; class Magnoliopsida; order Solanales; family Solanaceae; genus Solanum; species Solanum sitiens. Next base: position 679,057 of record JABWTJ010000222.1, on the reverse strand, counting down.
AGTTCTAGGACTATTTGGGTATGTTGAACCCTAGTCCAACTCTGTATTATGCTACTCCTAATGAATTTAGTAGTTAACTGATGATTATGACTAAGTTTCTGTAAATACTAGATAGATCAAAATGAACATGCAAATTGATAATGCAATAATTAATCTGATAATGATGCATTAATAACTAGTGCATGTAATTTTGAAGTAACTGAAATATTTGACCTAGCATGTGAAATTCAAGAACTAAAGAATCACATAGCTAGGGTTCTAAAATTCATGCAATAAACTGAGTAATAATATGGTAATCTGATTTGGAACACATAACATAACTAATTAATGGTAATCTGCTGAAGTTCTAGAAAACCTAAGTCTAGTCTGATATGAGAATCAAGAAACTGACTGAAAAATATGGAGCTAATGGGTGAAAAGAACCCACTAGTGAAATCCCACAAGCCTGGTGATGAAATCCACGGAAAAATCTTTAGATTTCGGGGCCGGAACTGATGGAACCTTGTTGCATTCTTGAACTAGGGTTCTTGACCTTTTTCTCTTCTCTTGCTTCTAATTTTATAAGTTTTGATTACTGATTTTGACTTAGGTAAGTTTTAGTTATGTTTCTAGGCTTAAATTGACTAAAATCTCATGATTTAGGATTTAAATGACGTATCTTAGGGGTTAGATGAACTAGGAAAAGACCGAAAGACCCCTGAAAATAATTGTTGTCGGAGCAATCGACGACCTGGACTGACAGGCCGTCGTTCAATCGACAGTCTGTCATTTGGGTCTTCTCGACAGGCCTTCACTAAAATGGGCATAACGTTTTAGACGGAGGTAGGATTTTAGCATACTCGGTGGCCCTTGAAAGATAATTCAATTATCCAGCATATCATAGGTAATAGGACACCTAATTTATTTTGTGCTTAAAGTTATGACCATTGAACTTGACCCAACAATATTTTCCCCCTAACTAGTTGCTAACCTTCTCCTACGGTCAGACCTACGGACCGTAGATCAACGACGGTCCGTGCTGGTCATCCGTAGTTCATGTCAGAGGCTGGGTAATGGGGTCTTAATCCACGGACACAGACTATGGACTGTAGTCTAACTTACGGACCGTAGGTCTGTCCGTGGGTCATGACTTAGCCAATTTTCTGAGCTGCGTTTGGGAGGGGCTACAGTGGCAATCTACGGAGGGTCAGCCAATTTTTCTAAGCTGCGTTTGGAATTTTATGGGAACTTCAGTATTTATTTATTTAAATTTGATTTCGTATATTAAATTTTTTTGTTTTGTATTAATTAGTTAGTATTAATGGTTCTCCCATCAGAGGGTTAGCGTGGGTGTCAATTACGATGGTCTAGATCGTGACATCATAAATGGTTCTCGTGTGTCGGCCACGTCCATGATGTGGATTTGAGGCGTGACATTTCTTCAATTTGAAACAAATAAAACTCAAATGTATATGAAAATATTAGTTATTAATATAGATGGTAACTCTTTAATAAAACTCAAATTCATCGTACAACCACATTAATTTCAAATCCTATTGTTGAATCAATGAGAATATTTATTTAAGAAAGCGAGAACAATTTTGAGGTGTTTTTTGTTAATTTTTGAAACTTTGGTATATTGATAAAAAAAATTTATAAGAAGTGTTTGTAAACTAAACATAAAAGAGTCATGGTGAGTCATTGCACTTAGCCATTTTTTCCAGATCCAAGATCACTATAATTCTTGACTGATCTATTGCTAAATTTGACATATTAATTAATTACAATTTACTTTTACGTTATTTGAAATAAAAAGGTGGAAATATGCAATTAGTTCTAAGTAAATTCAAAGTGTAAACATTTTTTATATTGTAAAATTATTTCAACTTACTGTTAATGCAAACTTGATCAATAATAAAAATATCTCGACCAATCCTACTAATATAATTAATTTGAATGAGATAAGATAATCCAGATACACAAGTTTATCGCTATAAATAAGCAGAAGGAACTCATATGTTTATCCATTGATAAGAACGAAAATAAACAACTCTCTCATACATTAAACAACTTTATTTCTACTTGCAGAATAAAAATCACTCCTCGACTACCATCCCACTCATCATACCGCCATAAAAATTCCACCACCCCACTAGCATCACCATCACCACCATCTCTATCAATGCGTCAACGAATAATATTAAATAATATCATTCTTGATTCTATTGATCAATCACCCCAATAGATGGATCTCTTTGGTCATTCATTAACATTTACCTTTCATATGAAAAACAACCAAAGTATAGTCTGGTAAAAGGACTTTGTTGTTGTCAATGGACTTACATCAACAACAATGAGATACATTGTAGTGTTCAGATACAATAATTTGTTTACACAAGGAATTTCAATGTGTCTGATTAATTTATCTCCTGAACCTGAGTTCAATATTGATGAATTCTTAAAGGACATTACGGAGGCACGTTAAACTCCATTTTATTAGTCTTTATTGCGATTTGTGATTATAAAATTATTATAATAAGTGTGTGATTGTAAAAGTATGTCATTAAGATTGTTACGTATTTTATTGAACTGATAATAAGACAAAAATGATGTATTCTTTCAATTTAAGTTTTCCTTCAACCAATTATTTTCAAGCAACTCAATTAGCTTTACCACTCATTTATTTATTGGAAAACTACATTTTGCAGCGTAATACGTTCTTAATGTCAATTAAAGAAGGTTAAATTCCCAAATAAGAAAAACAAATTTATGTAATGGTTTTCCTTGTTAATAAGTTTTTATTATTATTTGTCATAGTCAAAAAAAAAATTCATGGTCAGATTTCAAATTTTAGTAAATCAACTTTTTTCTTCTTCTATCAATAATTTAATTTACACCTTGCTTTTTAGTCTGTTGATGACAGACGAAATTTCCATCATTAATTTTTACCTAGATACATGACAAGAGAGACGAAAGGAGGTCAACTTAAAGTGTGACACATACATTTTAAAATATTTATTATGTTGATGTAAAGTAAACACATGATAACTATTCTAAATAACTCTTATTTTTAAAAAAATCTCAGAAAACTTATGAAATATAACACACTAGAAAAATTTATTCAATTTAAACTAATAAAGCTCAAATATGCTTGAGTATATTAGTTATTAATTTGAATAAAGCTCAAATGTGTTTGAGTATATTAGTTATTAATATAGATAGTAACTCATTGATGAAACTCAAATTCGTTGTGCCACCACACCAATTCAAATCTTAGTATTGAATCAATGAGATTATTCATATAAAAAGAGAGAAACTCATTTGAGGTGCTTTGTGTAAAAAATTTAAAATACATTTAGCAGATGTAATAAAATAAGTTACTAGAAATGTTTGTAAACTAATCACAAGAAGAGACAGTGCTGAGTCACTGCACTTAGTCATTTTTCTTAATCCGAATTCATTATAATCCTTGACTAATCTGTTACTAAATTAATTGACATGTTAATTAAATTTACTTTTAAATATTTGGGGAAAAGGTGGGAATATGCAATATCTAAGTAAATCCAAAATTTTAAAAATCATATGTAGTAAAATATTTGAACTTATCGTTAATGTAAAGTTGACCAATAATAAAAAAGTATCTTTAAAATCTTATGTTGTTAATTATTTCGACTTATTATTGATGTAAAGTTGACCAATATTAAAAAAAATGTTGACTGATCCTACTAATATAATTTAAAAGAGAAAAAAGATAATTCAGATACACAAGTTTATGCCTAGAAATAGGCATAAGGAACACATATGTATGTCCATCAATAAAAAAAACATCTTACCCATACAATTACTAGCTGCATTTCTACTTGCGTCATACAAATCATGTTTCGCTGCCTACCATTAGGCTCATCACCCCCCAATAGACGTTCCACCACCCCCACCATCAATGCCTCAACGAGGAACAACTAGACATACATTTCGGGTTCCTTTAATCAACCACCCCAATCGTGGCCGGAGATGAGTCTCACCGGCCATTCAATGGAGTTTACCTTTCAAATGAGAAATAACCAAGATATAACTCTGGACATACAAGACCCCATGTTTATGGATCAAACTATAATGGAAGGATGAGGTCTGAGCAAGATGCCTTCAACAACCGAATGAATTTCTCAGGGACCGAACTCCCGTTTTATCATCCCGAACAACCCGAGGTGACAGTAGTGGTAACAAACAACCCGATTTAGATCCCTATTTCCATCCCTTCAAGCAATACTCATGACACCCCACCTTCACACCAACAACAAATCGAAGTAGACACAACTCTTCTTCCATCGGTGGAAGTCCAACAAGTGATTCGTCCAAAATGTATCTTCTCAATTCCATGAAATCCTTCATCGTAGAGGAGGAATACATAAGAAAATGCATACTCATGTGCTCAGTAACACCAAGAAAATGCACCATGGATATAAGAGTCATAACAAATCCTAAATCCAAAAAAATTAGAGTGTTATTAGTACCAAAGCTTTTGACAGTCTAGACAGATGAAAACGGTGAAGAACCTCCCAAAATGAGTCTAATGATATGGAATTTTCATGGCTCCGATAAATCCGGCATTCGTAGAAGTTATCGTTCTATGCTTAATTACTACCTCCCAACCATGGTTTTGCTCCTAGAGACTCACATTACGCACCACAAACACCTAGCTGAGGACTTTAGCATCACTGATATAACTAATGTTCCCATGATTGGAGGTTGGGGAGGTATGACACTGGTCTGGAAAAAGGACTCCGTTGTTGTTGATGGACTTCCAATGAACAACGAGGAGATACATTGAACCATTAAGATGGAAAGATTTTATTTTCTGTTATTTATGTTATTGAAATTATGATGATATTTTTATGTTAATGCAGTTATAATATTGGGTACCTTTTGAAAGAAAACAATTTAATAAATATTGTTTTTTATGCTAGTTTTTTATGAAATTTTAATGCTTGGGTTAGTAAATTCAAAGTTTACAAAAGTAGTGAAAATTAATATTGGGGTTAATGCGTATCAAATTTTATACACTATGAAACTGACATCTAGTTTATTTTTTGGCTACCAACTTACATTTTATCATATTAACATATTTTAATCATGTCAAATTTCAAAAATAACTCAACTAGAAATTCATTATGTACACCAATAATTTGGGTCTCTTAAGGCTCCAGGGCTAGAAATGATATAATGCATAGACTTTGACAAGATGAATGCACATAACTTATGATATTGTGAATCAATCATATTCCCAACCATCAATATTTACCTAGACACATGGCAAGCGAGATAGGAGGGGGATCAACTCAACGCGTGACACATACATTTTAGCACTTGTGAATTATAAAGTACTAGAGAAGTTCATAAGTAATTGCTTAAATGTAAAACGAATGCAATTCATATGTGTTTGAAAATATCAGTCATAAACATAGATAGTAACTCATTGATGAAACTCATATTCAAGATGCAACAACACTAATTCAAATCCTTTTATTAAAAAAGTGAGATAATTTATTTTAAAAAGAGAGAAAACAGAGTTTAGAGTGTTTTTTTTTTTTGTAACTTTTTTGTACTTGAGAGGACATTTAGAGTAATAAAGAAGTTGCTAGAAATGTTTGTAAACTAAACAAAAGCGAATCATTTGTTGATTCATTACACTTAACCATTTTTTCTAGTCTTAGATCACTATTATCTTTGACTGATATGTTGCTAAAATTTGGAACATTAGTTAAATTTGCTTTTAAATTAATTATTTTCTAAATAAGGTGGGCATACGCCTTGCTAAATTTTGCATATTAGTTAAAATTAGATTTAAATTTATTTTCTAAAAAAGGTGGGGTTATGCCTTAATAAATTTGGCATATTAGTTAAAATTTCCTTTGAAATTATTTTCTAAAAAATGCAAGAATATGCAATATCTAGGTAAATTCAAAGAGTAAACATCAGCCTCTTAAATTTAATAAAATATTTTATTTAGACACTAGAACTAAATTATGTTCCAATTTAACATCTTTACTTCTAACAAAATGTTCTAATTAGACACTTTCATTTCAAGTTTCTAAAAAATTATTGTGTGTATTTTCATTCGTCTATTAGTCATTTGAGTTAACCACATAAAAGATATGATCTCTTTAAATTATATGCATCAACCTCGAATAGAAAATGTTTGAAGTTTTACGATATATCAGGAATTAAGGTATTTAATTAACATCTGACTTAATTCAAATATTTCAATGAAATAAACTTACAAATTTAAGGGCTCATTATTGTTAAATTGACCAATAATAAAACATCTTGTCCCTATTCATATATTTTGAAAGAGGATAAAGATCATTCAGATATACAAGCTACCACAATATATAGATAGTAAGAAGGAAGTCATATCTATATCTCCACAGAATTATAAGAAGGAAAACAAACATCTCACACATTCAATTACCAGGTTCATTTCTACTTACAAAATACGAATCATGTCTCGTGTACCTTTACACTCATCACACTTTCGTCAACATTCAACCTCCCCACCATCACCACCACCACCATCAACTCCTCAACCATTAATAATCAACAACATCAATGCCAGTTCCATTGATCAACCACCCCAATCGTGGTTCGAGATGGGGCGCTCCGGTCATTCATTAACCTTTAGTTTTCATCTGGATAACCAAGAGATAATTATGGACCTTCAAGATCTCACATACGTGACCCAGATTATAACTGAAGGAATGAGGTTGGGAATAGTTGCTTACAGAACCATATGAATATCCGAGGGACTGAACTCCCTTTCTATCACACTGAACAACCAGGGAGGCCAATACCTGCTCCCCCGATTCAATCCCTGGGAAATCAACCAATCTCGCTAATCCAGATCCCAAATTCCAACACATCCAATACTGGTACTCATTACATTCTCCCACAAATTAAACAAGACACAACTCCTTTACTAACGATGGCACTCCAACAAGGAATTCTCCTAAAAATATATGTTCTCAACTCCATGAAATCCTTCATCATAGATGAGGATTACATAAAAAGTACATCCTTAAGTGCCCAGTCTCAACAAGTTTACCATGGATTTCAGAATCATAACAAACCCTAACTCCAAGAAAAATATTGTTGTACTTTTAGTACCAATACTTGTGAACCTTCTAGCGGATGAAGACGAAGAACCTCCAAAAATGAGTGTAATGATATGGAATTGTCGTGGGTCCGAGCACTCTGACTTCCGTATAAGTTTCGGTCTATGCTTGACTAATATCTCCCAACTATGGTTTTGCTCCTGGAGACTCAAATGACACGTCACCAACACCTCGTAGATGACTTTAGCTTCAAGATATAGCTAATGTTCCCACGATTGGGTTGTGGAGGAATGGCACTATTTTGGAAAAAGGAACTTGTTGTTGTTGATGTACTTGTAATAAAAAATGAGGACATACATTGTACCATAAATGTACAATGACTATGTTATTTAATTTTATGCTAGTTTAATTATAGCAGTAGTATTAGATATCATTAATTTTGGATATATGCTTTTGTCAATATTGTAATTTTCTGCAAGACTTTCATGAAATTTTAATACTAATTGGGCTAAATAATAAGTACTCGGAGTTATGTTCCTTTAACTATGAACTTTTATCTCAGAATGTTACTCAACTTTGGTTTTATTCCAAGTCACTCAATCACTGTGGACTTTACTCCCACAAAGTTACTCAACTTTGATTTTTAATCCCAAAATCACTCAACTATGCAAACACTATTTATCGAAAGGACCATGTCATGTCTGTAGAATGTAAGTTTGTAAGAACATAACTAGATTTTAGTTATCTAGAGTATAAACTTGTGTAGCAGCGATATTTTCAAAAAAAAAATAATAAAAAAGTTGAAGGAATAACGCTGCATGGTCTGCGATTTCAGATTTGTTTTTTCAAAAATAATTAATATTTTTTTTTGACAAAACGATTTTAATAGAATTTTTTAATGGCGCAAATTAATTTTGTTCAATAGACATTGCTCCCTCAAAAGCAATTCTATCCCCTTGGTTTAATTTTTTATGATATACCTTTTATGTTTGTTTGAGGAAAAAGTTATCGTTTTGGCTTCGGACTCAATAATTTTCACTATTTTTACGGTAATGTTAAAGAGTGAATAGGTGAAAAACTTTAGTGTTAGCATCACTGTCATTATGACATATAATTTTTAATTTTAGTTTTCAAAACTCCTCTTATATTAGCATCACTGTCATTATGACATATAATTTTTAATTTTAGTTTTAAAAACTCCTCTTATATTAATGGGGAGTATGATTCAACTTTAGATTACTAGCTTTTTCAGTAGCTATATGAAGACGTTAATTGGGCAAAGAATGAAGAATTGAATGCCTAATATTTTTTATTTTTTCCTTTATTCTTGAATAGATTATAAATGTGCTTATAGTTAAACAGTACATCACGGACCAAGTTAAAAATGCATGACTTATTTCATTAAGTTTAGCAAAAACAACAGAAAATAACAACATTTGTTAATATATCATAAATCGATACCTAGTATAACTATAATTGTACTAGCATCAAGTACAAATGATAGTGATAATTGTATGTGAGAGATATTTTGTTTTCCTTTCTTACAATTCAGTGGAGAAAGATATAAACTTATGATGCTTATTTATAGCTATAACTTGTATATCTGGATTATGTTTATCTCTTTCAAATCATATATATATTAAAAGAAAATTTTCAGCCCGGTGACGTGGCGCATTCAAAGGCAAGGAATTCTTTTTTTCACTTAAATATTGACAAAACTACCCTTCCCCTGCCCCCATAAAACTCGTACTCAGACATCACTTCCCTTCAAACCTTCAACACCTACACGACTCTTCGATTGCGGCGTGCCTATTACCAAGGGCGCCACCTAAATAAACCACCGCATATTAATCTTCTCCAACCAAATCACCTCTCCTACCCTTCCTACATTCTTCTTCGAAAACACTCTTCAACCAAATTTCACCGTTCTCCATGGCTTACTTCGGAACGTTGTTCAATGTCGTGTTGAAATCTGGCGCCCGTCATCATTCTACTATTCCTTTCTTCTCTTCCTCTGTCTCGTATTTTTCCTTCATACTTAGTACCATTTTTTCCCTCCTCTGCAATTCGATCAGTTTATAACCCTCCCCTCTTCAATAAATCGGCTGAATACTTTCAATTTTCTTTATCATCTGTAAACAAATTAATATGACAATTATCATTTGGGATGAACAATATACCACAATGGACACATGTATGGAACTTTTTAATTATAAACCTCTTTCGGTATGTACTACCATATTTAGTTCATTATTTTATTTGTATTTGTCTTCTTACATGTGTTTATGTATTGAAATTTTCCATGAAAATTTCTTCTACTATTTTCCTTCGTTTCTGATTTTTGTACCACAATATAACCAATCTTCTACATTGAAATGAATTATTTTGCCTACGCGATTATTTCATGAAGCCACCACATATAATGGTTACTCCCTTCTTCACAATTACTCCTAACCAAACGACCCATCATTTTGAATTACCTATCCACCTCATTCCAGAAAATATAAACTCCCCTTTGAACTAATGACTCCTATTTTGGTTAGTAAACCTTTGCTTTTGGGGTTATCTTTGTCACAATTCGTTGTTTTCCAGTAGGTTGGTGTTGTTTGAATTATTTTATTAATTTTTCTGCTTTATGATTGCAACTTTGTTTTCAAACAATTTATTAAATCGAATAATTTATGTTCTAATTTTCATGTTGATTTCTTCTTTCCAGGTTTAGTTCTTTGATCAAGTTTTCCGTGTTTCAACAATTACAATTAGTTACTATAGAGTTAATTACTCTTATGTTCTGATTATTATTTATCTTAGAGAATACAAATCAATGAAGGCCGCAGATGTCAATACTAAGATTTCCAAGCTTAAGGTGCTATATGCTTGTACTCTCTTTTTAGTTATTGTGCATCTCTGGATTTTTGGTACCGAGTGAGATATTGAAATTTTGTATTTAAAATTAATAGATGTATTGCTAGCATGTTGCAAGAACTGTGAATTGAGAGGGTTTACGTGAATGTGGTGTAGAATAATTCCTTACAATAGCCCCTCTTGAAACTCCATTGATTTACTTATGCTTGAGGTATATATTCTCTTGTTTTTTTGTTTTGTAAATTTGTTAGTTTGGTCTTATGACAATTAGGGAAATAAATAAATTAGGATTATTACAGTAAATTTAACACAAGCATGTGCCAACAACTTTTGTGTGTGTGTATATATATATATATATATATATATATATATATATATATATATATATATATATATATATATATATATATATATATATATATATAGGGGCGACTCAACGTAATTAGGGGCCTAAAGCGAAATTTTAATTGAGGCCTAACAAATTTCATACATATTTATTTTAAAATTTATTTTTCTAACTATTTAGATGCAAATTATTACTTAACTTTTTTTGTAGATGATTTTTACGAGTACTTATTTTTATATCAAAATTATTAGTTTTAGGTAAGATTTTATCAATTCAACGTTAAAAAATATTTTTTCATAGAAGAAATTATTATGTAAGTAATAAATTGACAAATTATATATATATATATATATATATTAATTTTTAATCAAAAAAAACACATAATTTGTTCTTGATAAAAATTTGAGGTCTTCCAAAATTGGGGGTCTAAGATATCTGCCTTAATTTTCATAAGGCAGAGCCGTAGAAATTTCATCGACGTGGCAGCACCACAACTAAGAAATTTCATCGACGCTTCTACAATTTTAAGATTTTAACTTTTACAAGAATGAAAAAGCATGTTTTGTCAAATTTTGGATTTTGAAACGTTGATTCAATTTTGAACTTCTTATTTCCGTTTCCCTTGCTTCTTCTTCCATAAACGACAAAAAAGTCTTCTGCTTTCTGAGAGTTCCACAAAACATTCACAGCCCTTGAACTATAAGGTGATGGGGAGAATCCCTTTCCAAATATCTCACATTCCCAAGTTTTAGACTACAACATTGATGTTCAAGAAGTGCTAAAGACGATGAAGCCGCCTATATGTCGCACAGATTTACCCCTCCTTTTCCTCAATCTTACAAGTGATTCAATATCCACTATACGGTTATGAATCTGAAAATGCCAAGAACAACTGCTATATTGCTTTATACCTGAAACAGAGGGATCTAATAAGAAGATACAAAATTGAGGCTCGATTCACCAATGAAATAAGTTGTAGTATTTTGTTTTACCCTTTAAAACATATATGGTATTTTCCTTCCATGTACACTACCATATACTGAGGTGAACATAGGAATAGAAGACTAAGTCCCTGCCACATTACGTTACATCGGAACTCAATTTTATTTATGTGTTTCGTTGTTTTTCCTCCCTAAATATATCAATGTCATTCTTAAAACATGCACTGGTTGGAACTCGATTTTGAATGATGTGTTTAGTTTTAATTGGAACTAATCATTGATAAAGATGATCGATAAATCTACTAGAAATTGACAGTAAGGTTCTAAAGATTTAGTTCTTTAACTTTGTAGGAATTATGTGTGAAAAAGATGTGCTATTGAAAACATATTATATATTATCGCATCAATGGAGTTGACTTTAACAAAGGGAAATGGAAGTTGGGAAAAACATTCTTCAATATGAAAATTTTGAATGAAAATTGATTTTAGATTGCTTGATTTGTTAATGTAGTAGTTTCATTATTTGTCAATTTATTAGTGAGTTTTCTGAATTCTCCACACAACCCTCTTCTTCTAAGAGAGGCATAAACTTTTTTTTCTTCCGCAACGAACCCATTCTATCTTCAATTTGGTCGATCCAATTTTTGTTGTAGCTACTGGTTGAACGAGCTTAGAGAGATTATAAATCCATCAGAGGTACAAGAGGTGTTGAATTCCAGACGAGGACCTTAGAAATCGTTCATAAGACTATCAAGTGCACAGATTTGGGACGATGCTTAGGTGATCAGGCTAGGTAATTTGACATCGTTAAAAAAACTAATAGATTTGATATGTTTTGAATTTGACTGGTACAACTATTTTTATCTGTGTAAATACATATATGATATCTTTTATGTTAGAATTATCAGTAGATACAAGTTTGATCATCGTCTGATTAGCATATTCTATATATGTTGCTCCTCAATTTTAATCTACTTTATCAGTGTGTTATATTATCTATCGGCTGAGTTATTCAATATGCTCTGTAATTTACCTTTTGATGTACCATATTTATGTAAATACTAAGATATTACTTTGTAGGATATCAAACTAAGTCAATAACTTATGACATAGCATTTGATGCAACACATTATTAGTCAGTTGTTAGATGGCCAAGAAAAGTTTAATGTCGGATAGTTCTAGACGACATAAACTACGCAACATTTCACATCAAGATTTTCTCATGTAACACATCACACTTTAGACCCGGCAATGATAAGATCACAAGTAGAGCCTATCAGCAACATGTCTCAGACTCAGTCAATGTTAAATACAGATACTTGCCAACTGTAGATCATATAACAACACATACAATATATATATGTTACACTCTCCAGATTTTCTGATACTTCTTTTTATGATTAGAGAAATCTGCTGACACTTTGGGTGCGCACAAGGTAAAACCTCCTGTCGTATGCAATAACTCGCAACCACAAATGAAAGATAACCTGCAACTAGGTAAATTCGGGGTGATGAGCTCCATCTAGAAGGCAAATCCATTGCTTTCATTGACAAGGAGTTTCGAACTTGACACCTCCAACCCTTCTGGCTATTAAGGAATCTGATCCAGTATTGGAGCAATTACCACTTCCTGATATCAACATGTATATAACTATAGAGTAACATATTGCGTATAGATGAACTATATTATAATATATTTTGATCTGGTTTCTTTTAATTGAATATGCTAGAAGAAAAAATCAGTGAAAGAAAGACACAAAATATCCTGCGGGGCTTTAATAAAGTATTGAAGAGAATACTTCCTTCCTTGCTATTTATTTTTGAAGTAAATATGCAGCATAATATGATAAGTTCATTATTGTCTTTTTAATAGGTGACTGAAATAGTGTGATCCTTGACGAAATTATCAACTATATGCAATTCTTACGCTCGCAAGTTGATTAGGTGGCATTTGTAATAGAATTTGTAAAATCCGACTCTCCAATCTTAGCGTTCGAGCTTTGAAGAAATTTTTGACCCAGACGAGGTCTATGGGAAACAGCCTCCCTATCTCTGAGGTAGGGTAAGGTCTTTCTATACTCAACTATCTACGTACCTTTTGTAAGACTATTTAGCATTTTAGCTATATATGTAGTTGTTACTATTATTTTCAATTTTTTTCTTCAAATTGGAATGTGTCTAACTCTAATATTAGCCATAATTTGTAATTCTGTGTTCGAAATGATGGGGACACTTTTTTGTTACATAGCTTCATTTTGTGTGTGTACTTTTATGCAATAGTTACCTAATCTTAGTTCAAGATTGGACTTCAATATGAAATCTACCCTCTCCAAAAATATAAATAAATTTGTAGTGCTCATTACTTATGTTTTTGACTTCTAAAATATAATTGTTCATGAATTTTCTGTCGATCATATTATTTGTTGCATTAATCATATAAACATAAAATTGTTAAGTTTGAATTTCCAAGTGATGAAGTTACTTGACGAAAATTAAGCCCCAATTACAACTAGATCTTTGAAAGAAACAAAAATCAAGTAACATATGTTATTTCTATACGGTTATACGAACTTCAAACAATCATTAAGTTGTGGCCCATGTACTTATATTTTTGTTCTTTATATTAGTATATATTCTCTATGTTTTAGTATATATGATTTGGATGAACTTGATTTCTTAAGTATTTAATTAATTTGCTTAATGCTAGACGATAATATTCATATATCAATACTATTAACGTTCGTGCACTTCTAATTGATTCTTTTTCCTGCATATGCTTTCCCTCAAATTGTACTCTCATTCTTAATTTGTGTCACAATTTGAATATCAAAACTTAAATAAATTACTTTAGACAATGAATTCTTAAGTGAAATCTTAAAATGAATGGTTGGACTTTCAAAACAAGAAAAAATGTCACATAAATTTAATATATTCTATCTTGCATATATATATAAAATATCTTATATATCAAATTACTACAACAACACATATATACTGTTAACACCGGCGCGAAGCGCGGGTTAATTACCTAGTTATGTTAATAAGTTTGCAAAAGATATTTTTTATTGGTCATATTATAAGAAGGAGTTGAAATAATTTACTTATAAAGTAAATTCTGTTAAGAAGATCGTTTGCAAACTTTGAATTTACTTGCATATTAGCGCCTTTTTTTCCAAATAATTTAAGGGCACATTTTAATAAATATGACCAATTTAGCTATAGTTTACTCAATGATTATAGTACTCTAAATTTGGAAGGTAATAATAATAAAAAAAATTCCTCGTTAATAATTTATTTTATTTTGATTCTATGGTCTAATATAAGATTTTACTAAACTAATATTGTAAAATTACTTATATGTCACAAGTAAACTTTTCTCGAGTTAAGCAGCATTAAAAGTTTCAAGACAATATTATGTTAGTATTAATATATCTAAAGACCACTTCATTTGATATTAGTGTATATCATTATACAATTTATAATTTAGTTAATTATCTTCCAACTATTTTTATTAGGGAAAATGTACAAGTACCCCCCGGACTATGATCGAAATTCCAGAGACACACCTTAACTAAACTAAGGTCCTATTATCCCTGAATCAATTGTTTTTGTAATTGTGTGCACCTTTTTGGTTTACGCGGCATTGAAATATCTCCCGCACGCCTCAATTGCGTGAAGTCATAGAGTGTGCCATGTAAGACAAAAGGCGTACTAAATTACAAAAAAAAAAAAAAAGTTCAAGGGGGTAATAGGACCTTAATTTAGTTAAAGTGTGTCTTTGAAATTTCAGTCATATTCTAGGGGGTATTTGTGAATTTTCCCTTTTAATTAATATAGAGAAATTATATAGCTCTAAAATTAAATCATGCGGCGGAATGTTTTCTTACTGTTGCCGCCATTGATTTTTCTTTTCCTCCCTATCGGAAAAATCACCCCAAATATATATTTATGAGATAATATTACGGATTTTAAATCTACTTTTTAAATGTTACTACTTATAACATTTTAATTCTGAGTTATAACATATAATTTTTTATTAAAAAGTTGATAATTAAATTTTATTAAATAATTAGTACTTTCATGATTATAAATTATAATTTAATTAATAATTTATCTAAATAAAATTAAAATAGAGAATCAATCATAAATATATAATACACATATTTAGGGATTTTTACTTTTCAAATAAACCTCTTTTAATGTCACACACCAACTATCTGCCCCCACCACGTTTCTGTATAATTCTCACGCTATCACCCCACATTCAAACACTAAGAATTCCTTTCTCACCATAATCATCATCTTTTTTCCTGTACAACGGTAAATCTGTCTTACCATATTCTTCTCTTTTCACTCAAAAGAGAATCAAATCTTCATTGAAGTACTAAGAAACTAGATAAATATTTCAAAGAACACTCCTAGAAAGAGCCTCAGATTAGTAGAAGTGAGTTCAATGTTGATTTTGAAGCTCCAACTTTTAACATATTGTCTCAAACACCGCCGCCGACCAAAAGGAATGTGAATCCGACGAACAGGCTTGTTACCCTCAAAAGAAGAAAAAAGCCCAAAAAGGAGAAGAAAATTGCAACTCCTCCTCCAAATCGGAAGGGACAGAAGAGAAAAGGGAAAATCGTGAAAACCCCTTCGGATTTTGACTCAGATTTTGCAAGCGAAAAAAAAAAATCAGAAAATGTAATAATGGTATAGTCATCAAAACCCTCCAAAAGAAAAGTAATAATAGACAATGATTCCAAAATCTCAAAGTAAAAAAAGAGCAAAAAAGTTGAGGGTAAAGTTTTTACTTAAACTATTTTATCAATTATTCTATTTCCTTTCATTCATTTTATTAAGTTGTTTTCCGGAAGAAGTGCAACAATGCGTATAAAAATTATATGAAATTTGTATTATATAGTTCATCTTATGTTTTAAATTGACATTCAACCATTTCAATGTGTATATGTTTGGCATCAAATTGGTATTATTTGTTACATCAATATTTATACGCATTGGCATAAAGTTGATATAAATTTTGTGTGTCTTTTCTAACATTTGTATAAATTTTGGACTCTTAATGAAGTTGATAAAATGCTACACTGTTTAATAGGAATTATATTTTTCAATCGGTTCTTTATGAATATTGTTTTGGCATGAAGCTTTTTAATGTTGGCATGCCATCGCTATGATTTATGCATCTATGTCTATGCCTTGTCCTGAAATTGATATAATACTATGGCTTTATTGATGAAGCAAGAATGATGATGATGCAATATGCGAGAGTGAAGTAACCGACACTATTGCTAGCAAATTTGGCGGACACTGCAAAGAAAAAGAACATGCTCCGGATACCACCAATTATCCTACACCAAAAACCACAGAAAGAAAATTTGAAATAGTTGATTGCAGCTTCGACTCTTAATCATTACACGTGGTTTAACTTTTTTATGATGTATATTTCATTTTGCTACAGTTTTTGACAACAATATAATCTTCCATGTTTTTCATTGTTAGATTTATTCTTTTCAATTTCATACCAATTGAATACCAACTTTATAAATTTCTGTTAGTCTTTAGCTTAAATTTTTGAGTTTGATACGAAGTGTTTACAAATTGGATATAACATTCGTCAGAGTTATATTATTTTTTTAATTTTGAAAACAACTCATAAACATAGTATAGAACCATTTTATACAATGTTACACTTAAGTCTCCGTTTGGCCATAGATTTTCCAAGTAATATTTGAGGAGTAAATTTGTAAATAGTGTTTGTCCATACAATTTGCCATTATTTGAAAAATATTTGAGACAAATCTCATTATCTGGGATCTTTTAAAAGTTGAAATTTTACACCAAACTTTTAAATTTTAAAAATTCACCCTCTATAGTAATTGTTTGTGTTCTATTACATAATATTTTATGTGAATACCAAAATAGTGATGAAACATTCGGTAAATATGAAAGTGATGATATGGTTATTGATGAAAATGATGAACAATCGGCTCAGGGTAACAAAGTCATGTGCTTTGTCTTCTTCACGATGTATGGAATGATGCTTGTTTCACTCACTCCAAACTACCACAGTTCTCTAGTGTCGTGGATATTACTTGTTATTTGTTGGAACAAAGATCCAATTGACTTGTAATACAAATATATGGTTAGTTGTTATAGTTTTTAAAACTTATGAGTATAAATAATATTTTTCTAAAAGGAGGAAATATGTTTCCCAAATACTATGGCCAAACACAAGGTGAAATTTCAACCAATATTTATCAAAAATATTTGAAAATCTATGTCTAAATGCTTAGTAAGTGCAACGACCATGTTTCGTCATTATATTAAAGTCAACGAGAGAAAAATCGGGTCCGGAAAAACCTTTTCGTAGTACTAGGATTTTTCCAATCTTGTCAAGATTTGGAGTCATAAAGGTGTAGGGAAATCTGGTAGCGATTGGATTGAGTAAAAATAATTTTAATTGCATAATTGGGTAGATAATTCGTCAAGAAATCCGTACAACTTTACGAACTTGAATTTGGATAAATAGAGCTCCGGGAATCGATTCAAGCGTTAAAGGGTATTTTCTGAGCGTATTGGGTTGAAGGTGTGTTGTAAAAGAGGGGAATTCAATTCCTCTAGGAATCTCTCTGTCCTGAAAACGGCCGCTGAAGAGGCATGATGCCGCTGTAGCAGAGAAGATGGGTGTTAAAGTCGTAAAATCTTGATGTTGGTTGGGGAGCTCACTCATCCACTTTGTGCCGCTACAACGGGAATTGTGTCGCTGCAGCAATGCCGCTACAGAGGGATGGGTGCCGAAGTGACGGGACGACGGATAATTAAGTCGTAAATAAAATCCGTAAACAACCTTATTTTTCACTTTTCGACTTTTAGACCTAGAGACTGGCCTTGGGCAATTTCAACTTGTTTTCCACTATTATTAAGGGTAAAAGTAATCATTTCACTTCCCGAATCACATTTAGATCCGTAGCACATATAAGATTGGGCTCATGTTAATGGGGAAGGGCTTCTTAATGGATTTTATGGTATAATTAACCCTAAATTGACTAGTTGGGTCATGGGTTTGGCCTAGGGTCATGAAATTGTTGAAATTCGAGGAAATTAATGACTAATTATTAATTCCCGTATATTATTGATTGTTTGTAGACCACAAACAAGTGGAACGAATGCGGAAAGGGAAGTATCAAGTTTTTAGGGTTTCAGGCTTGTTTCAAGGTAGTTGATTGTTATGATTCTATGATTGTGTGATATATACTCGTTCTCTCTTAATTGTGATACGTGTATACGAATGCATGCTGTGATATTTATCATAGACGTTGAAAGTGAAATCATGAATAAAATGCGTGATCTTGATGTGTTCTTGAGATGTGTGATTGGGATCGGATTGCCACGTTCCGGAAAGCTAATAGTTTGGACTGGATTTCCACGATCCAGCATGCTAACAGTTGAATTGGATTCCCACGTTCAGTCATGCTAAAAGTTTTGCTTTGGGTTCCGTGAGAGGACCAACAAGTGATGAAGTATGTGATTTGTGATGATAATTCTTGATGATGATATTAAATATGTTGATATATATATATATATATGATATTATTGTCACGCCCCGAGCCTATATCCCGGGCGGGATCGACACTCAAAGACCATTGTTGGTCCCCAAGCGAACCCTTGGCCTGTCTTACTTAACTCAGCGGAAGACTAGACTCAACTTAAGCAAGAATGAAACATATTTAAAAGAAATACTTCATATCGTAAATCTGGCCAAAATGACACTTAAGTCTCAATAACTGAAAAATAAACTCTAAACAGAATTTTTACTGTCCACAAAGCCTCTAAACTGACTGAAGAGGGATGTTTGGACATACCCCACAACATCCTAAAACTAAACTACTAAAAGTAAATGAAATGGATGTCCTCCGGAAAGCAAAAAGGCCCACCACTGACTGTAGAGCTCAATTTGGATCAACAAAATGCCGCGTACTAATACTGGTTACCTGCGTCTGCATCATAAAATGATGCAGGCCAACTAGCATCAGTACATTGAATGTACGAGTATGCAAGTTGGAGAACTAACAAGACTTAGGCTTGAAGGGAGTAAGAATTAATACTTACATTGGCTCTGCTCAACTCATGATCTACTAACTCATATTCAATATACATAGTTAAAATAAATGCAATATAAAGAAATGCTGACTAAAAACATGCTTAAATATCTGAGTATATATATATACAAGTATACAATAATGTCTGAGATTTATATATAATACAATACTGATCTATATGAAAATACAATGATTGATGTATATAAAAACACACTACTTTGTGGGAGATTCTTTAACCGATAACCATCATGTAAGAGCTACAGTGATGATACAATGTTACTCGGCCCACACTACCCGGCCATCCTAACCTTGCCAGAGTATAGGACCTGAAATGTCTAATGGATCCACTAGTAAACTATGAAGAGGGTTCATCTAAAAAGTATGACCCTTTTCTACCCATGATGGCTACATGGTCTACATGGAGACTTGAGTTATCTGAACTCTCATCCCCATATTGGTGCTCAATACCACTCCCAAAAATGTATATATACTGGATCTTATGTTTGTAAAACATATTGATTCTGTGATTTGAGATTAGTGCTCAAAACTTGGATTTTAAAAAGCTCTCTTGGAGATCATAGTTTCCTCTTTCTTCTATTAAAACTAGTCATAGTCTCTCTAGAAGTCTAGCTTCCCTTCCTTCTCAAAAGTTTGAAAACATTTTGTTTAAACTCTTAGGGACTACTTAGTTCCCTTATAAATCTTGAGAAGTGAACTCAACTTGATACTCTTTGCTTACTTGAAACTTAACTCTTACGGAATACTTAGTTCCCTTATAGCATTTGAGAAATGAACTCAACTCTTTACTCTTTCTTGACTTGAACTTTAAATCTTTTTAAGCAAAGTGAAATGTTCGCGAAAGACTTTAGAAAACTTTATAACTTTACTTTGACTTGCTTCTTAACTTCTAGACATGGCTCTTAACTTCCTTGACTTTGATCTTAACTTTCCTTCAATTGAAGTATGGATTCAAGGATCATGACCGCATGTTTATGAATGATTTCATGATGTTTAGATGTACTCTAGAGTGTTGGAATCAACTAGGAATGAAGGGTACATCACTTAGGAACTAGTACGAAAAGATAGGGAAAGAACGGGGATGCCAGGAGGTCGGAGCGCCCTGAGAGGCGCGGAGCGCCAGAGCCTGACGGACTGAAGCTGTCCTTAGGCGCTCTGGCAGGCACAGCGCACCAGAGCTTGACGGACAGACTCTGTCCTGAGGCACTTTGGAGGCGTGGCGCCCCAATGCTTAACAGACGGGTTTTCTGACTTTCTTCTTCATTTCATGTCTAAACCTTCCCAAACTCCCATGGATTCCACCCTTAACACTTAGAATCCCTAATTAACTCATTACCCAATAGTTTATACCCAAAAACAGTCCGGAAACAAGAACCCAAACAATAGAGATCAACTACAAATCAACTAACAAGATTTCACAATGTTTCATCAAGAATTCCATGTTCGTCATTCACTAATTCAAACTTTACTGAACTGAAACAATTTGGGTGTGGGTGAAAGGACCCATCACCGAACTGAAACAATTTGGTGTTCTTGCGTCTTCTTCTCCCTTCCCCTCTTTTCTCCTTTCTCTCAAAGCCCTAGCTTATTTTCTAAATGTGAAAACTGATTGGGATCAGCTTAGACCCCAACTTATTACCCTTAAATTAAAATAATAATTAATTTAGGAAAAGACCAAAACACACTTAACTAATCTGGATTTGGAATTTCCTCTGCTCAACATCCCAACTTCCGGAAGTCATGTCTCCCTCATAAGACCTTGGAATTTCTCAAACTTGACGTCGTTGGAAATATCTTCCGACGATATTTCCATCCATATAAAGAAATTACCCAAACTTCTCCTGATTTAGAAGTTATGGTCGTTTGAAAATGGCCAAAACTCACTTTTGAAATCTGAAATTTCCAGTTTTTTACTTATTTCCAAATTTGATTCTTCTTGATTCTTCTTAACCTTAGTTCATTTTAGAATACTAGATGTTACAATATCTCCCCCTTGGGAACATTCGTCCTCGAATGAGAATTCTTTCTCTAAGCTAGGGGCATTTACATCATTTCAGCACTCAACAAGACAACAAATAATAATAAGTTCATACATAGTCTTATAAAGTGCTAAGTGGAGAATTTAGTACCTTGATTTGCATTCTCTCCGGATTCAAAGAGATGTGGATATCTCTTCATCATATCCTCCTCTGTTTCCCAAGTCACTTCTTCAACGAATTGGTTCCTCCAAAGGACCTTGACTGAAGCAACTTCATTTGTCCTCAACTTGCAAACTTGATGATCCAAAATCTGAACAAGAGCTTCTTCATAGGATAGGCTATCCTTAATCCCCACATTCTCTATTGGTTCTATCAATGAGGGATCACCCAAGAACTTCTTCAACATAGAAATATGGAATACCGGATGAACCGCTGTTAACTCTTGGGCTAGCTCCAACTTATAATACACATTGCCCACTCTCTTGGAGATTCTATAAGGTCCAATATACAGGGTACTAAGTTTCCCCTTCATACCAAACCTCATAACCCCTTTCATAGGTGAACCTTAAGATAAACCTAATCATCTACCTCAAAATCTAATGGCCTTCTCCTAACATCTGTGTAGGACTTTTGGCGACTTTGTGCTGTCTTCAACCTTTCTCGAATCACTTTCACCTTCTCCATAGATTGGTGAACTAATCTGTCCCTATCAACCCTGCTTCGCCAACTTCAAACCACCCAATAGGAGATCTGCATGTTCTCCCATAAAGAGCTTCATATGGAGCCATTTGGATGCTCGAATGATAACTATTGTTGTAAGTGAACTCAATGAGACGTAGATGCTCATCCCAATTTCCCTTGAAGTCGATCACACAAGCTCTCAACATATCTTATAAGGTCTGGATAGTATGTTAGGCTTGTCCATCTGTCTAAGTATGGAAAACAGTACTCAAATTCACCTTTGAACCCAAACCTTTCTGGAAGGATTTCTAGAATCTTACAGTAAATTGTGCACCTCTATCTAAAATAATGGAGACTGGAACCCCATAAAGTCTTACCACTTCTTGAAGGAACAACTTAGCATATTCCTCAGCTGAATAGGTAGTCTTTACCAGCAAAAAATGGGCTGACTTTGTCATACTGTCGACAATCACCCAAATAGAATCATGTTGCCTTCGGGATCTTGGAAAGCCTGTGATGAAGTCCATATTAATCATCTCCCACTTCCATTTTGGAAGTTCTATATCCTGAGCTAAACCTCCAGGCCTTTGGTGTTCCACTTTCACTTGTTGACAATTTGAACATTTGACAACGAACTCACCAATGTCTTTCTTTATGCCTTCCCACCAATATACCTCTCTCAAATCACGGTACATTTTGGTGGAACCCGGATGAATGGAATATCTGGAGCTGTGAGCCTCATCCAAGATCTTCTCTTGGAGTTTATCCACCTTAGGTACACATAATCTACCTTGGTACTTCAGCACACCATCTCCCCCTTGTTCGAAGGCCAATACTATTTGGTTATGGACAATTGCCTTCAAATCAAGAAAAATAGGGTCTTGATCTTGCTTATCTTGAACCTCTAACACTAATGACGATCAGTCCCATTGGTCACCACTATGCCTCCTCTATGGAGTCCATAAGTCTGACTCCCAATTGTACAAGTCGGTGCACATCTTTTGCTAAATCCCTCTTTCATTCTTCAACTTGGGAAGTACTTCCCATGGACAACCTGCTTAATGCATCAGCAACCACATTAGCCTTACCTGGGTGGTAAAGAATACTCATGTCATAATCCTTGAGTAGTTCAAACCACCTTCTTTGTCTGAGGTTGATCTCTTTCTGGGTGAACACATATTGGAGGATCTTGTGATCAGTGAATATATCCACATTAACACCATACAAATAGTGACGCCATATCTTCAAAGCAAACACTACTCCAGCCAATTCTAAGTCATGAGTTGGATAATTCTTCTCATGAACCTTCAACTATCTGGAAGCATATGTTATGACCTTTCCATTCTGCATTAACACACAGCCCAAGCCAAGTTTTTATGCATCGGAATACACCACAAAGCCTTGAGTACCATCTCGTAAGGTCAAAACCGGAGCAGTAGTCAATATCTTTTTCAACTCCTGAAAGTTTTTCTCACAAGTTTCAGACCATTGAAACTTGACTGTCTTCTGAGGTAACTTGGTCAAAGGAGAAGAGATAGATGATAATCCTTCAACAAATCTCCTATAATAGCCAGCCAAGCCCAAGAAACTTCTTATATCTGTTGGAGATGTGGGTCTAGGCCAACTCTGAACTGCTTCAATCTTCTGAGTGTCAACTCTAATCCCTTCACCAGAAAAAATGTGCCTAAGAAGGCCACAGAATTAAGCCAAAACTCGCACTTGGAGAACTTGGCATATAAATCCTTATCTCACACCGTCTGAAAAACAATTCGTAGGTGACTAGTATGATCTTCTTCATTTCTTGAATAGATCAGTATGTCATCAATGAAGGCGATAACAAACAGATTTAAATAAGGTTTGAAGACTCTGTTCATAATATCCATGAACGTTGTTGGTGCATTCGTTAAACCAAAGGACATAACCAGAAACATAATGCCCATACCTTGTTATAAAAGCCGTCTTATGAATATCACATTCCCTAACCTTGAACTGATGATAGCCTGATCTGAGGTTAATCTTGGAAAAGCAAGAAGCACCCTGAAGTTGGTCGAAGAGATCATCTATCCTTGAAGATGATATTTATTCTTGATGGTCATCTTATTCAACTGACGGTAATCTATACACATCCTAAGGGACCCATCCTTCTTCCTAACAAACATGACCGGAGCACCCCAAGGTGAGACACTTGGTCGGATGAAACCCTTATATAACAGATCTTTCAACTGTTCCTTTAGATCTTTTTACTCTGCTGGTTCCATTCTGTATGGCAGAATAGAGATAGGACGAGTATCAGGGATGATGTCTATGCCGAAGTGTATCTCTCTTTCGGGAGGGACTCCGGGTAGGTTATCATGAAAGACTTATGGAAACTCACTGACTATAGGAACTGACTGAAGGGAATGTACCTCAACACGTGAGTCATTAACTCTAACTAAGTAATAGAAACATCCCTTAGAAACTAACTTTCTAGACTTAAGGTACGAAATGAACCGACCCTTAGGCACTGCTGAGCTACTAGCCTACTCTATGACTGGCTCATTAGGAATCTGAAACTTGACAACTCAAGTTCTGCAATCTATTGATGCATAGCAGGCATGGAGCCAGTCCATATCTAGAATGACATCAAAATCTACCATGTCTAACTCTATTAAATCAACCATAGTACTCTTCTGACTGACGAAAATAGGACAATCACGATAGACTCTTTCTGCTAGAATGGATTCACCAACAGGTGAGGACACACTAAATGGTTCTCTAAGTTGTTCAGGAGAAACCTCAAAGTTCATAGCAACATACGGAGTTACAAAACATAAACTAGCTCCTGGGTCTAATAATGCATAAGAAATAAAGTCAAAGACTCGAATCATACCAGTGGCAACATCAGGCGAATTCTCTTGTTCATGGCGATTAGTAAGAGCATACAAGCGGTTTGTTCCTCCGCCTATACCAGAAGCAGCTCCCCTAGGTGCTGCTCTATCTAGTGGAGGAATTGATGAAGACTGACCTCTATTGCCCCCATTAACACCGGTCTACTTAATCTTGGGACATTCTCTCATGAAATGTCCGGTCTGACTGCACTTGAAACAGCCCGCGGAACCTTTGTGACAGATGCCAAAGTGATTGCTAACACACTTGGCGCAGGCAGGAGGCTTAGTACCTCCTGGCGCCACACTACCTTGAGACTGAGATAGTTTAGCCTTGAAGTAATGCGAGTTATGGCCACTATACCCACCTCTGTTTCTGGGCGCAGGTACACTAGAAGATGATGGTGCATACCCTTTTGATTTCTGAAATTGTGGTCGACTTGAACCACCTTTTTTTGGCAAGACTCATTCCCAGTCTTTTCCTTCTTGTTCCGGTACTCTTCTCTGTCTTTTACCTTCTCTTCTTCGACTTGTTGCACATATACCATCAACGTGGATATATCCATGTAACCTAACAACATGGCAACCCTACCTTTCTTACTTGAAGCACGACCCAACCCTTCAACAAACACACTCATTCTGCTCCTCATGTACTTCACCATCTCCAGAGCAGTTGGGTGAACTTCAACCCATATTCATGAACACTCATGGAGTCCTGTTTCAGAGTAAGGAACTTTCTCACCTTGGCTTCCTTAAGTTCTCGAGGAAAGAACCTCCCCAAGAAGTCTTCTTCGAAGCAAGCCCAACTTGGATGTGGTGCATTCTCAGCTCTACCATCCTTCCATTGATCAAACGAGGTTCTAGACACACTCTTCAGTTGATATACAACTAATTCAACCCTCTCCACATCGACCATATGCATTACCTCAAATACCTTCTTCAACTCTTCTACGAAGTTCTCCGAATCTTCATTAGTGTTCGATCCAGTGAAACTAGGGAGATTCATTCTAAGGAACTCACAAATTCTCGAGGTGTCAGCCCCTTCCTGTCGAGCTCCTCTCTGTTGTCCAACATGGTTAGTCACCGCTTGGCTCAACATTCGGATAGCCTCACAAAACTCAGCATTGGTAACCTCTATTTGCGGTTGTACCTCAGGTGCATTTGGAACCTCTTGTTCCTCAACATTTCTTTGTGGTAGACCTCTGACAACACTTCTTGGAGGCATGATGATCTGAAAAATACATGTAATCACGAATTAGAGAGAGAGACTTTATAGGCAAACTCTTCGCACGAAAGAGGATGAAAGAAGTGAAACATTCCTAAATGATGTAGCCTCCTAATCATAGATGTGGCGCACTTCACACCCATTACTAAGACTCTACAGACACGGATTTATAGACTCCCTAGGACTCTTGAACTCAATGCTCTGATACCAAATTTATCACGCCCCGAGCCTACACCCTGGGCGGGACCGACACTCAAAGATCATTGCTGGTCCCCAAGCGAACCCTTGGCCTGACTTACTTAACTCAGCAGATAACTAAACTCAACTTAAGTAAGAATGAAACATATTTAAAAGAAATACTTTATCGTAAATCTGGAAAAAATGGCACTTAAGTCTCAATAAGTGAAAAAGAAACTCTAAACATAATTTATACTATCCACGAAGCGTCTAAACTGACTGAAGAGGGATGTTGGAACAGACCCCACAACATCCTAAAACTAAACTACTAAAAGTAAATGAAATGGATGTCCTCCGGAAAGCAAAGAGGCTCACCATTGACTCTAGAGCTCAATTTGGATCAACGAAATTCCGCGTGCTAATCCTGGTTACCTGCGTCTGCAAAATAAAATGATGCAGGCCAACTGGCATTAGTACATTGAATGTACGAGTATGCGAGTTGGAGAACTAACAAAGCTTAGGCTTAAAAGGGAGTAAGAATGAATACTTACCTTGGCTCTGCTCAACTCATGATCTACTAACTCATATTCAATATACACAGTTAAAATAATTGCAATATAAAGACATGTTGACTGAAAACATGCTTAAGTCTCTGAGTATAGATATATCTAAGTATACAATAATGTTTGAGATGTATATATAATATAATACTGATGTATATGAAAATACAATGACTAATGTATATGAAAACACACTACTTTGTGGAAGATTCTCTAACCGACAACCATCACTTAAGAGCTACCGTGATGATACAACGTTACACAGCGCACGCTGCCCGGCCATCCTAACCTTGCCAGAGTAATGGGTTCTAAACTTCCTTGTAAATTATGAAAACGGTTGATCTAAAAAGTATGACCCTTTTCTACCGATGATGGCTACATGGTTTACATGGAGACTTGAGTTATCTGAACTCGTATCCCCACATTGGTGCTCAATACTACTCCCAAAAATGTATATATACTGGGTCTTATGTTTGTAAAATATACTGATTCTGTGATTTGAGATTAGTGCTCAAAACTTAGCTTTTAAAAAGCTCTTTTGGAGATCATAGTTTCCTCTTTCTTCTATTAAAACTAGCCACAGTCTCAGTGGAAGTCTAGCTTCCCTTACTTCTCAAAAGTTTGAAGTTTTTTGCTTAAACTCTTACGGACTACTTAGTTCCCTTATAACTCTTGAGAAGTGAATTCAACTTGATACTCTTTACTTACTTGAAACTTAACTCTTAGGGAACTTACTTCCCTTATAGCTTTTGAGAAATGAACTCAACTCTTTACTCTTTCTTGACTTGAACTTTATGTCTTTTAAAATAAAGTGAAAACGTTTGTGAAAGACTTTAGAAAACTTTATAAATTTACTTTGACTTGATTCTTAACTTCTACACTTGGCTCTTAACTTCCTTGACTTTGATCTTAACTTTCCTTGAATTGAAGTATGGATTCAAGGATCATTATATCATGTTTATGGATGATTTCATGATTTTTTTTATGTACTCTAGACTGTTGGAATCAACTAGGAATGAAGGGTACATCACTTAGGAACTAGTACGAAAAGATAGGGAAAGAACGGGGTCTCCAGGGGGTCGGGGCGTCCTGAGAGGCGCGGAGAACCAGAGCCTGACGAACGAGGCTATCCTAAGGCGCTCTGGCAGGCGCGGCGCCCCATAGCCTGACGGACAGACTCTGTCCTGAGGCGTTTTGGAGGCGCGGCGCCCAAGTGTTTATCAAATGGTTTTCCAACTTTCTTCTTCGTTTTTCATCTCTAAACCTTCCCAAACTACCAGCAATTCCACCCCAAACACTTAGAATCCCTAACTAACTCATTACCCAATAGTTTAAACCCAAAAATAGTCCGAAAACAAGAACCCAAACTACTGGAGATCAACTACAAATCAACCAACAAGATTTCACAATGTTTCATCAAGAATTCCATGTTCATCATTCACTAATTCAAACTTTACTAAACTGAAAAAATTTGGAAGTGGGTGAAAGGATCCATCACTGAACGATCTCACATACCTTGTAAGGGATCACCCCCAACGAAATCCACGAACGAATTCTTGGCTTTCTTGCGTCTTCTTCTCCCTTTTCCTCTTTTCTCCTTTCTCTCGAAGCCCTAGCTTATTTTTTAAATGTGAAAACTGATTGGGATCAGCTTAGACCCCAACTTATTACCCTTAAAACGAAAATAATAATTAATTTAGGAAAAGACCAAACACCCTTAACCAATTCGGATTTGGAATTTCTTCTGCTCAACAGCCCAACTTCCGGAAGTCAAATCTCCCTCATAAAACCTCAGAATTTCTCAAACTTGACGTTTTTGGAAAGATCTTATGACGAGCTTTCCATCCATATAAGAACTCACCCAAACTCCTCCTTAGCTGGAAATTATTGCCGTTTTAAAATGGTCAAAACTCACTTTTGAAATCTGAAAATTTTCCAGATTTCTTTACTTATTTCCAAATTTGATTCTTCTTGTTTTTCTTAGCTTATCCTTAGTTCATTCTAGAATACGATATATTATAATTATAAAGAAGTTTGACTTGTTTATGTTACACTAGTGGGATAGACGCGTCATCCGACCCGTACATGTGATTGTGTATTGATTCTACACTTGCTCCTATTATTTTTTTTAGTACAGGGTATCTTCACGCGACTGTTAACAGACCTCGCATAGGAGATCAGTGAGAGTTGACGAATTCAAGGGTGTGTCATTTTAATCAGGCTTCCATGCGGTTCTCTTTAGTCCGTCCACCATATTTGGACCTAGACCTTGCTTTAGTTAGTTGATAGTTTGTTAGCAATCTCTTGTTCGACATGAATATCATTATTGTTTTGGTACATTAACTTTCAGATTGTAGGTGTATCGTCTGCATTTTTAGTTAGGTATTAGATCTTTATCTAGTAATGAAACTTAGCTTAGTTATTTAACTTGCTTCCGTGATTTAAATTTATTAGTTTTGGTTTAATTGCTTTAGTTGGATAGTAGTAGTGGTTCTCCCATCGGCTTGTAAGTGTTGGTGCCAATCATGATGGTTTGGGGTCGTGACAATAAGTTTTCCAAATAAATATTAATTTGATACAACATTAACTAGTTTTAGATTGACTAATTTTGTTGAAATCCTAATAACATCTTTTTGCTATGATTTTTGACAATAATATAATAACTTATTTTTTCTATTTTTCAAAGGGAATACCGGGTTGATACTAAAAGCATATATTTTGGATACAATAATATTTTGCTTTAGGTTTACTAATTTGGTTGAAATATCCATTTCATCTTTATGTTTCTATTTTTCCAATGGAACATCAGTTGGTAATTAAATGCACACCAATTGAAAATTACATTAAATAGTTTTGGTGACTTACTTTGTATCTCATTGATCTCCAAATTGAAAATCAAGAATGACACCAAATTGATATCCCATTGGTATCAAATTTGTATAGAATTGGTATCCATATATGAAGAATAAATCTGACAATGTAAATTAATTCATTTGGTGTAGAAGTGGTATGTAAGTGGAAAAAAAGAACAAAAATTATTGTATACCCATTTTAAGAGAGGATAGTTTGAGAAATTATCTCAAACTAGAGAAAGACTTTATTTATATATTTTAGCATGATATATATAGTATTATGTACCGATATGTAGATGGGTTCTAACAACTCAAAATCCTCATAAACCATGTCTTATCAAAATTGGTACATGATCATTATTTTTCGGTGTATCCTTATTGCTTAGTAGATCCACTTTGTTAAGAGATATTATATCCCTACATGATATAGGACAATTCTAAAAGCGTGAGTGAGACGTTGTCTCACCCGTAGCTCACAATGATGGTTATCGGTTAAAGAAATTATCGATAAAATTAAAAGTGTATTTTAATATAACACTTATTATGTTTAGCTCAACGATGAGTAAATATTTTTTAATGATTTAAGTAATTTAACTTCTGTATTTCTTTACATTCAACTGGGGTATATTGTTATCTATTGCAATCTTTTCATTCAGTTATTTCACCTCGTCAATAGTACAAATTCGTACATTTAAATGTATTGATGTCATTCAACCTTAATCTTTTTGTTATGCAGATACATGTATTTTTGATCATCAACAGACTCTCCGTTGAGATCACTCTACACTCTATACAATTTTGGTGAGCCTCCTTTCATTCTAGAGGGCTTCACATTTACTTTCAGTTTCATTGTTTTGAGGCAACGTAGGTCTGTCCCGGCTCGACACCTATCACAAACATTAGAGGCTTTATCGATAGAAAGATTCGAGTAGACTCTTAGTCTTTCTTTCTTTTAATTATGTTCTGCAAAGTATTAGAATTATCGCAATGAGTACTTTCAGACATTGGAGATGAGTTTTATTTTGAGATCCAATTATTTTTAAGGCAATTATTTCTTGAGTGAGTCTTTCGCTAAGTAGTCAGCCAGACCAAGAATTTACTTGGAGATCATAAATGATTCTCGAGTGTCGGCCACGTCCATAGTGTGGACTTGTGCGTGACATTTATTCAATTTGAAACAAATAAAGATTAAATGTGTTTGAGAATATCAGTTATTAATATAGATAGTAACTCGTTGATAAAAATTAAATTCATCGTGCAACCACATTAATTTCAAATCTTATTGTTGAATCAATGAGAACATTTATTTAAGAAAGAGAGAAAACAATTTTGAGATGTGTTTTGCAAATTTTTGAAACTTAAGTATATTTAGTGTAATAAAAAAAGTTATAACAATTGTTTGTAAACTAAACATAGAGGAGTCATTGCACTTAGACGTTTTTACCTGATCCAAGACCACTATATTTTTTACTCATCTGTTGCTAAATTTGACATATTAATTAAAATTTACTTTTACATTATTTGAAAAAAAAGTGGAAAAATACAACTAATCATATCTATATATATATATAAAAGAAAATCTTAAGCCCGCCTACGTGGCGCCACCACAAATTAGGAATCCCTTTTCATTTATATTATTATCAAAACTAGCCTTCTCCTTTCGTGAAAAGTTATGACTTTTATGAAAAGTTATAACTTTAATGAAGAGTTGTGACTTTGATGAAAATTTGTGACTTTTATGATAAGTTGTGACTTTTATGAAAAATTGCGACTTTAATGAAGAGTTGCGTCTATTATGAAAAGTTGCGACTTTTATGAAAAGTTGCGACTTGGACTAAGAGTTGCGACTTTTATGAAAAGTTGTAACTTTTATTAAAGATTGTGACCTTTCCAAAGGGTTTCAACTTTTTCAAATAGTTGTGACCTTTCTGATAAAGCACAATAAATATTTTTTTACACTACCCTTTGTTGTTTATAAATAGAGAGATTTCCTCTCATTCTGAAGCTACGAAAATTCTAAACCTCTTCTTCTTCTTCTTCTTTTTCTTCTCCTTCTCCTCCTCCTTCACAATTAAATATTTGTTTACTTTGCTCCTGTTGAATGACTTACTAACACCACTGCTTATGTTACAAATCCTGGTATGTCTTTTTACAATCATTAATTTATTCTTATATTATTAAGGATGAATGATAAAATGTAATAATTTTTATTTTCCTTTACATTATTAATGTTTGTTACTACGTAATCTTTCTTGTAAGATAATATAGTGTTTTAGTTATAATATCGGATATGTTTTAAATAATATTTTATTAATTCTGTGATATTTAATTCCCGCGAAGCGCGGATAATTTTTCTACTTTAAAGTAATTCAAAGTGTAAAAAGTCTTTATATTTTAAATTATTTCAACTTGTTATTAATGCAAACTTGACCAATAATGAAAATATCTTGACCAATCCTACTAATATAATTAATTTGAAAGATAAAGGTTATCTCGTTAGACAAGTTTATCGCTATAAATAAGCACGGGGAACGCATATGTTTGTCCGTTGTTAAGAACTAAAACAAACAACTTACTCATACAATTACCAGCTTAATTTCTACTTGCCGAATACAAATCACGCCTTTCCTACTATGTCAAGTCCCAAAAATGGATGTTATGACATTCGTCTTATCCCACAAAGACAATTCAGCCTAAGACTCAACCATTAAAATAAAAATGCAAAAATTTATATTCAACTTAAAAAGACCCCCAAAATCTGGTTGTCACATGTACAAGCCTCTATAGTATTACAATTGAATCAAAAGAAAATACTAGTTTCAATGAACTTGTTTCGAGAATAGAACAAGATCATAATTAAAGACAAAGAAAGTCTGTTGAGACGACACAACTACCTCACAAATCTCCAAGAAGCCTCGGAAAAGAAGGAGTGACAAGTACCACAAAAATCCAGGCTCGTAACCTACAAATATTTGTAGAAGTAAGGGGTGAGTACCAAACCACACGGTACTCAGCAAGTAAATTCCTAAACACAAGCTAAGGGGATGGAACCCGGGTACTCCTACCACCACAACCGAACCTCTACAACTACAACCTGCACAAAAATCAGCCCAACCTAGCAGCTCACAGTTTACATAGCACGTTACTTAACAACAACACTTAGACAAATTACATATCCGCCACAACAACACTTCAACAAATTACATATTTTCAACAACACTTCAAGAAATTACATATCCCCAACAACAGATCAACAAATTACATGTCCTCAACAACAACACTTCAACAAATTACAAATCCTCAACAATAACACTTCAACAAATTACATATCCTCAATAACAAGCTCAGTATTCATCAATCATAATTTCAGCAGAAAGGCAATCACAAGATCACCAAAACACAATATCAAGTTCACTAATGATAAGTATGTGCAATGTAATGGAATGCAATGTCAAGTATAATGATGCATGTCTGACCTAGTGATACACACCCGCTGTCTCTCAGTCCGGGACCCATGGGGGACATATCTGTCCATTCATCCATCGCGCCGTGCGATACAACCCTCGATAATAGTAACCATCGCAGCGCACGATACGTCCCTCGATATATAATATCCATCGCGGCGTGCGATACGTCTCTTGAAATATAGTATTCATCGTGGCGCGTCATACGACCCTCGAAATTGTACATCCTCTTTAATTTCTCATTCTTTCTCAATGCACATAATACTTGTCACAACCATGTCTCGGAATAATGCAAATGACATGTTCACACAAATAATGAAGAGATGACCATTTTCATAACAAGGAACAATTCACAACAACACAAACATGATAGAATATCAACAATAAGCCATAGCCTACAAATCATTCTCAAAAATCACGCACAAACAATTTATGATATTATCTTTTTATTACCCTTTTCCATCATTAAAATTACTCAACATGAATAAGTCAATCCATCACCAATTTTCATTACTCCTAAACACATATACCACATGAAAATACACGTATTCCAGACACTTAACAAGAGTTTAGAAATTCACTTGCCTCATTTAGTCGAACAATCATTTCGGTACTTGAGTCTTCCCCCTTTAAATGGGCTACAAATCAGAACAATCTATCCAAACAAATTACCACAATAAGATTTTAAAATTAACAACACCAACGTTACTATGTGTTTAGCCTTGACCAAAAAATTCACTCAAATTTATAATCAAATTCGTAAATCTTGATGCCAATTAACATTTCAACTATCATACTTTTCAAATTTTAAGCCTAGGGTTAAGTCCCAATTTTTTTTCAATTTCATAATTCGAATGGTATTCATGTAATATCATATTTTTAATATTCAATTACCTATCTTAATATATTAAAACCTTAATTATAATGTAATGTCTATCAATAGAAATCCAAAATTAGTCAAGTAACAAGACAATGCCTAAACCACAGACCCCTAGAATTGAGTCACAAAATCTATATACGCCTGAAATTAACTATATGCTAAATTCCTCCTTTATCATATCCTCTTCCCAATGATTGGCTCATAATTTGGCCATCATTCTCGTTCACTTTCTGCTCCCCTAAACCAACAGATCACAAACATAACTAATAAATTACTCTAACCCTTATAAATTCAAATTCCAAATTCATTAGTACATGTCACTTTTACTATCATTATTGGTATATACATTCCTAACCCTCAATTTCTTAAGCATGTTACTGACATAAACAATTGAAAAGGAAAAAAAAATGAAAAGGGTCAGATAGTACCTGTGTTTGTCGTCTTTTACCTACGGCATCTCATGTTACTCTTTTTTTTTCTTTTTTTTTCAAGTTATAATAATATAAATGCTAAACTCAACTAACTTATATTAATATATATAGGTCAAGTAGTACAGGGTTTTAAATAAATTATCACTTTAACCCATTAACTATCGATTAATTAACTCAAGTTACACTAATATTCAAAATTTCCAAAAATGATCATCCGGGTCATTATATTATCCACCACTAAAAACCATGTTCGTCCTCGAACATAAGGAAGAAGAAGGAAGAATAACCAACACGATCAAAAGTTTGAGGTATGATTTTTCAAACTAGTGTTCATCTTTTCGAGTGATAACCTCATCTTTAGGACCATTCCATTGAGATCAACTATCAAGAACTGAGCTTCAGAATAAAAAATTTGACAGATTTAATCAGAAGTGATTATCAAACTACAGGCTAACCCATGGACTCAATCTAAACCAAAACTCATTGGACCTTAACATAACCATCATGACAAAAAAAAAAATTCTCTCATAACAAAGATAACCTTCTGAATAAATACTGAATACAATCAAAACTGAGTCTAAATCAACCACCAGACACTCGTAATGCACAAATCATCACGGATCTTATCAAGATTCCTTTTCATAACACAATCTTTTCACAAGCTTAAGTTATAACCGTCTAATATATAGACATCGGACACCCTTCAAGGGAAAATCAAACTTATTTAACTCAAAGAACGAAATGATTAAGTAAACACCCAACAAGCCATACACTTCAAAATATAGAACCTCTAACTACACTCTTAGACAGTTGTAACTCTTCATAGCTCTTATATAAGTTCTCATAAACAAGGTTGTGCGTGTAGAACTACTGGTATACTTCAACTATTTCAAACAACATAAAATCTATCATAACAGAAATGACCAAGTTCGTCTAAGGATCTCACCCTATCAAAAGGATATAAGAGGATGGTACATCCGATGCACCACTAACAATGCACCTACCGATACAGAAACAAATGTGAGCATCGGATGATACTCCAAATTATGGCTGAAACAAAGTAGATGGGACACGCAAGAATGTACGAAATTAAAATCGAATAACACAATATACTCTTTTTATAGTACGTTTATAAAACATTTTAATTCATCTATCTCCATCTCCTTAATTTTTAGCCACTCATGATTAACAAGTGTAGTCCCCATTATAATTGTACAAATACTCAATTCATCAAACCCAACATACTTCTCACAGTATTCCACTAATACCAATATTCTTAATACTGACAGAACATCATCGCTCCACCAGTCATTTACCTTACTCTCAAACTGTCACTACTATCAAAGTCTTCTTAGAAAATACATATCACTTTTAATATTTTTGAACAATGGCTCCCTTTCTTTCCATTAAAGCGTTATATGACATATATGAGTCACACCTAAGATTGATAGCACTAGTTTCAAATCTAAATACTTTTCCATCGAGGTACAATAACTTACCCAATTTCAACTTAACACAAACTTTCACATATCATTTTCAACCATCATGCACCTCATGCCAAAACTCAAAGAAATATTCTTGATAACTCGAATAATTTGGTATACTATAAGTTCATCACCTATACTTACCATCAAATATCTATGTAACACATCATAACTGTCTATATCGTCCCACTATAAAGTAGTTTCAATTTTCTCAAAATCCTCATTACTATGTAGAACTGTAGATCCACACCTTTAACATCTATAACTTACCTATCATATTTTGAACAATCTATCTCGACATAACCACACAAATCTTCCACACATCATTGCTTGAGGCTCAAACCAAAACTCAATCTTTATAAAAGTTGATGATGAAATCCTAGTAAATCTATACCGAATCAATTGACATCCATAGTCATATATAAAATCAAAGGCAATAAATAATACAACCTTCAACTACAATCCAAGGTTTCTACAAGAGGTCTTATTCTTCCATTTTTCTTCAATTCTTCTCGTGATACAAAATTTTAAATATTTTGAACTCTTTAATACACCAAAATCTTATTTCTTTTGCTGACTCACTTAACAATCTTAATAATTGACCAATAATTCATGAAATTTAACCTTATAATCTAAACCAAAACCTTATGTGAAACCCTTCCTCAGATTCTTTACAATCAAAAGTAATCAACTTTACGACTTAAATCATGCACAAATCCTTTCAAATGCTCAATACCCGATGCAATCAACCATTTCTTACTCTTTCAATACATACGCCATTGACATTGCTTGTACTTTTCCTATTCAATTTTACTACTTTCTTTCACAATCAATATTGCAGTAATAATAATAAAATACTTCATAAGCCAATAAATGTGTTCATCAATTGGTATCAATATATAATAACTTGTCACTCACATTTTGTCCATTTAAGACCCACTTCTCATAGAATACAATTAAATGTTCACTCTTTTTCCTTCCACCATTAAGAAGATTGTCCCACTGACACCACATGCATGTGATTATTAATAGGAAATATTAGTTAACTATTGGGACAATTTAGTGTAAACTCTTTCACTAGGAATTATGTATAAAACAACAATCATAAAAGCTCAACCAAAATATTTGAAAATCATAACCTTAGAAACTCTCAAAGTCCTTATTACCATACAAAATATTTTTTAACTAACAAACTTTATCATGTAGTTGCATTCCAACAATAATTCATCATAAAACCTTATTACCATCATGCTTCATTAGCCCTTGCTATCATCAAGAATTCAACCTCGCCATCAACATGACATCCTAAACCTAGGTATGCCAACCATCCAGGAGACTCACTCAATTTATATGCACATTCTTACTAAAATTTTCCAATTTCATTCCCCCAAGTATACTCACTAAGACTTTCTTTAACAATAAGTTTGTCATTCTATTATCAGTCTACTCATTTGGAGCTTAAGGTAAAATAGTTTGAACTCATTTAGAATTTCGGAATACACTTCACAACCTAAATGTATTAATAGCATACCAAAGGTCCACCACTAAAATTTTTCTTATAAATAATGCTTAACTCTTTCGTTTGTAGCAACAAGTTAGTTGGTTTATCAAATGTGAATACAATGTCAAATCCCATGACACGAACATGTGATACAACTGATAATTCTATAAGTAGTTAGTAATCGCACTTGACATCAACGTATCCATTTCCATATACCACTAGTACCATATTGTGAAGTCTGTTAAATCCACCACTAAAACATATCATATCTATCGAGAAGATTGTACCCAAATAGCCTACACATTTCTACCTATCAAATAGCTGAAAAATATTACCAAATCAGTTTTGTATCTAGCGCAAGCTATATGTATTTTTTCGTAGGTCAGGTCAATATCAAAAGTAAAACACTCCATAACTCTAACCAAGTAAGCATTGATACTATTATAGTAGTCGTATCATGCCCTTCTTTAATATACACAATCTATAAAATCGTAGTAGTTCTAACCTCAATTGGTCCATCATTATTCCCATTATTTTCAAAGCAACCCGTTCATGCCATGATAAATTTACTAACTATAGTTTTCAAAGTAACATTGTTCATCATCTAGCAATATTTTTAATTATTCAGTTTACAATTGTTAAACCACTATAAATATTATATATACCATACACGTACTATTCTTTTTACTGGGGCAACTAACCTTACTCAATCCCTTCAAATATGATCACACATTCTTTTTATAAATATACCACTTCCACCTTAATACCCAAATCTAACGTCCAACTAATACACTACACAACAATTAATCACATGGGGAACTACACACGAGTCATCACATAAACTAGAGAAGGAATGAAATGAGGAGGTAAGAATCAAAACCGAACGAAGTACGCACGATAGATATTCAAAAAGTGAATTTTTTCCTAAAAGTCACTATAGCCTCTCGAAGATAAGTACAGACGTCTCCGTACCGATCTTCGAGACTCTATTTAGACTCGACTTGTACACACGTGAGACCTATGAACCTGGGTCTGTCCAACCCAAAAAAGAACGTGATGGCACTCGTCTTATCCCACAAAGACAAGTCAGCCTAAAACTCAACCATTACAATAAACATGCAAAATTTTTTCTTCAACTTAAAAGTACCCCCCAAATCTGATTGTCACGTGTACTAGCCTCTAAAGTATTACAATTGAATCAAAAGAAAACATTAGTCTCAATGAACTTGTTTCTAGAATAGAATAAGATCACAATTAAAGAGAAAGAAACTCCGCTGAAATGACAAGCAGCTACCTCACAAATCTCCAAGAAGCCTCAGAAAAGAAGGAATGACAAGTACCACAAAAATCTAGGCTCGTAACCTACAAAAATTTGTAGAAGCAAAAGGTGAGTACCAAACCACACGGTACTCAGCAAGTAAATCCCTAAACACAAGCTAAGGGGATGAATTACGGGTACTCCTACCACCCCAACCGAACCTCTACAACTACAACCTGCATAAAAATCAGTCCAACCTAGCAGCTCACAGTTTACATAGCACGTGACTTAACAACAACACTTAAAAAAATTACATATCCTCCACAACAACACTTCAACAAATTACATATCCTCAACAACAATACTTCAACAAATTACATATCCTCAACAACAACACTTCAACAAATTACATGTCCTCAATAACAACACTTCAACAAATTACATATCCTCAACAATAACACTTCAACAAATTAAATATCCTCAATAACAAGCTCAGTATTCATCAATCATAATTTCAGCAGAAAGGCAATCACAAGATCACCAAAACACAATATCAAGTTCACTAATAATAAGTATGTACAATGCAATGGAATGCAATGTCAAGTATAATGATGCATGTCTGACCTAGTCATACACATCCGCTGTCTCTCAGTCCGGGACCCATGGGTGACATATCTATCCATACATCCATCGTGTGTGCCATATGACCCTCGATAATAGTAACCATCGCGACGCGCGATACGTCCCTCGATATATAGTATCCATCGCGGGAGTGCGATACGTCCCTCAAAATATAGTATTCATCGCAGCGCGCGATACGGCTCTCGAAATGGTACATCCTCTTTAATTTTTTATTCTTTCTCAATGCACATAATACTTGTCACAACCATGTCTCGGAATAATGCAAATGACATCTTCACACAAATAATGAGGAGATGACCATTTTCATAACAAGGCACAATTCACAAACATACAAACATGACACAATATCAACAATAAGCCATAAGCCTTCTCAAACATCACGCACCAACAATTTATGACATTACCTTTTTATTACCCTTTTCCATCATTAAAATTACTCAACATGAACAAGTCAACCCATCACCAATTCTTATTACTCCTAAACACATATACCACAAGGAAATACACGCATTTCTAACACTTAACAAGAGTTTAGAAATTCACTTCCTCATTTAGTCGAACAATCATTTCGGTACTTGAGTCTTCCCCCTTTCAATGGGCTCTAAATCAGAACAATCTATCCAAACAAATTACCACAATATGATTTTAAAATTAACAACAGCCACATTACTATGTGTTTATCCTTGACCCAGAAATTCACTCAAATTTATAATCAAATTCGTAAATCTTGATGCCAATTAATATTTCAACTATCATACTTTTCAAGTTTTTAGCCTAGGGTTAAGTCCCAATTTTTTTTCAATATCATAATTCGAATGGTATTCATGTAATATTATATTCTTAATATTCAATTATCTATCTTAATATATCAAAACCTTAATTATAATGTGATAACTATCAATAGAAATAAAAAATTACTCAAGTAACAAGGCAATGCCTAAACCACAGACCCCTAGCATTGAGTCACAAAATCTATATACGCTTGAAATTAACTATATGCTAAATCCATCCTTTATCATATCCTCTTCCCAATGATTGGCTAATAATTTGGCCATCATTCTCGTTCACTTTCTGCTCCCCTAAACCAACAGATCACAAAATAACTAATAAATTACTCTAACCCTTATAAATTCAAATTCCAAATTCATTAGTACATGTCACTTTTACTATTATTATTGGTATATACATTCCTAACCCTAAATTTCTTAAGCATGTTACTGACATAAATAATTGAAAAGGAAAAAAATAAAAAGGGTCAGATAGTACTTGTGTTTGTCGTCTTTGACCTACGGCATCTCATGTTACTCTTTTTTTTTTCTTTTTTTTTCTCAAGTTATAATAATATAAATGCTAAACTCAACTAACTTGTTTTAATATATATAGGTCAAGTAGTGCAGGATTTTAAATATATTATCACTTTAACCCATTAGATATCGATTAATTAACTCAAGTTATACTAATATTCAAAATTTCCAAAAATGGCCTTCCGGGTCATTACGTACCATCCCAATCATCATTCCGCCATAAACATTTAACCACCCAATAGTATCACCACCACCACCATCACTATCAATTCCTTAACGAATAATATTAAATAGTACCATTGTCAATTCTATTGATCAACCACCCCAATCGTGGGTCAATATGGATCTCTCTGGCCATTCATTGACATTTACCTTTCATATGAACAACAACAAAAATGTAGTTTAGAAAAAGGACTTTGTTGTTGTCAATGGACTTGCATCAATAACAAGGAGATACATTGCACTGTTCATATATAATTATTAGTTTACACAAGGAATTCCAGTGCGTCTGATTAATTTATCTCCTGAACATGAGTTCAATATTGATGAATTTTTAATGGACATTACGGAGGGAAGTTAAACTTCATTTTATTAATCGTTATTTCGATTTGTGATTATAAAAATATTATAATAAGTATGTGATTGTAAAAGTATGTCATTAAGGTTGTTAAATATTTTATTGATCTGATAATATGAAACGAACGATGTATTCTCTCAATTTAAGTTTTCTTTCAATCAATTATTTTCAAGCAACTCAAATAGCGTTACCGGTCATTGATTTATTGCAAACTACATTTTGCAGCATAATATGTTCCTAATGTCAATTAAAGAAGGTTAAATTCAGAAAATAAGAAAAACAAATTTATTTAATGGTTTTCCTTATAATTCTTTTTATTTATTTCTCATGGTCAAATCTTTTTTGTAATGGTCAGATTTCAAATTTTCCTAAATCAAGTTTTTCTTCTTCTATTAATAAGTTAATTTACACCTTTTCATTTTTAGTCTTTCGACGGTAAATAAATTTCAACCATTAATTTTACCTAGATACATGACAAGCCGGAAGCAGGTCAACTTGAAATGTGACTAATTATAAAATATTTAGTATGTTGATGTAAAGTAAACATATGATAACAATACTAAATAACTCTTTTGTTTTATTTTTTCTTAAAAAACTTATGAAATATAACACACTAGAACATAATGATACTAGTTTATTCAATTTAAATGAATAAAGCTCAAATGTGTTTGAGTATATTAGCTATTAATATGAATAGAACTCAAATGTGTTTGAGTTTATTAATTATTAAGGGAAAATTGTATGAAATAACAAACTACTAATTCAAATTTAATGTTAGATCCATAGTTTATTTTAACTGTAATTCCCAACAAACATTCTCAATTTTTGCCATCTGATTCGGTATACAATTAGCCATTTTTGTATCCAATTAGTCAT
This sequence comes from Solanum sitiens, assembly GCA_016801875.1. NCBI lineage: Eukaryota > Viridiplantae > Streptophyta > Magnoliopsida > Solanales > Solanaceae > Solanum > Solanum sitiens. The sequence goes on along the minus strand of JABWTJ010000222.1, from coordinate 636,936 downwards.
TTTACACATTTCGGTATAAAATAATAAAATTCATTGACGTTTGTATAAAATGGGAGAAAAGTGTATATACAAATACAAATACATTTATTTTCAAATTATACACTTATAATTATACAAATGCATATCTTATTATACAAATTACAATTTATAAATGAATTTATACAAAATTGAACAATTTGTATAAAATTGAATGTTGTAGCGAATTATAAAAATCAAAAGCTCCATAGCAAAAATAAATTTTGTTATGGAAGGCAAATATGCAAACTATATATATAATATACAAATATATTTTTTATGTTTGCTATAGGTAAACGTTTCTCTTATTAATATAGATAGTAACTCATTGATGAAACTCAAATTCATTGTGCAACCACACTAATACAAATTCTATTATTGAATCAATGAGATTATTTATTTAGAAAGAGGGAAACACATTTGAGATGCTTTGTGTAAAAATTAAAAATGCATTTAGAAAATGAAATAAAATAAGCTACAAGAAATGTTTGTAAACTAATCACAAGAAGAGTCCTTGCTGAGTCAATGCACTTAGCCATTTTTTTAATCTAAATTCATTGTAATCCTTGTCTAATATGTTACTAAATTGATTGACACATTAATTAAATTTACTTTTAAATTATTTGTGAAAAAGGCAGGAATATACAACATCTAAGTAAATTCAAAGTTTTAGTAAATTATTTGAACTTTTTATTAATGTAAAGTTGACCAATAATAGAAAAACCATCTTAAAAAATCTTATGTTGTAAATTATTTCAACTTATTATTAATGAAAAGTTGACCAATATTAATAAATAATGTTTACCAGTCCTACTAATATAATTTAAAAGAGAAAAAAGATAATTCAGAATACAAGCTTATGGCTATAAATAGGCACAAGGAACTCATGTGTGCCCAAGGATAACAATAAGCAAACATCTTACACATACAATTACTAGCTACATTCTACTTACATAATACAAATCATCCTAGCCTCCCACTGTCAGCCTCATCACACACACACCCCATAGACGTTCCACCACCCCAACATCAATGCCTCAGCGAGGAACATTAGACATATCATTTTGGGTTCCATTGATCAACCATCCCAATCGTGGCTGTAGATGGGTCTCACCGGCCATTCAATGGAGTTTAACTTTCAAATGAGCAATAACCAAGATATAACTCTGGACAACCAAGACCCCATGTTTATGGCTCAAACTATAACTGAAGGAATGAGGTTTCGACTAGAAGCCTTCGACAACCAAATGAATTTCCCAGGGACCGAACTCTTTTTCATCACCCCGAACAACTCGAGGTGACAATAGTGGTAACAAACAACCCGATTGAGATCCCAGTTTCCGTCCCTTCTGGCAATACTCAAGACACCCCACCTTCACACCAACACCAAATCGAAGTAGACACAACTCCTCTTCCATCGATGGAACTCCAACAAGGGATTCGCCCAAAAATGTATCTTCTCAATTCCATGAAATCCTTCATCATAGAGGACGAATACATAAGACAATACATACTAATGTGCCTAGTATGACTAAGCAACTACACCATGGATATAATAGTCATAACAAATCCTAACTCAAAAAAAGAAATTGGAGTGTCTTTAGTAGCAACACTTTTGCCAGTCCAGACAGATGAAGACGACGAAGAACCTCCCAAAATGATTCTAATGATATAGAATTGTCGTAGCTCCGAGCAATCCGACTTACATAGAAGTTATCGTTTTCTGCTTAACTACCATCGCCCAACCATGGTTTTTCTCCTTGAGACTCACATGATGCATCACCAACACCTAGTTGATGACTTTAGCTTCATTGATATAGCTAATGTTCCCGCGATTGGAGGTTGCATAGGTATGACACTAGTCTAGAAAAAGGACTTCGTTTTTGTTGATGGACTTGAGATGAATAACGAGGAGATACATTGCACCATTAAGACGCAATGATTTTATTTTATGTTATTTATGTTAGTGAAATTATGAATTCATTTTTATGTTAGTGCAATTATAAAATTAGGTACCTTTTTAAAAAAAAAACAATTTAATAAATATTAGTTTTTATGCTACATTGTTTTATGAAAGTTTAGTTCTTGGGTTAGTAAGCCACTAAATAATAAGTAATCGGGCTAACACATTTGAAACAATTTAATTAATACTTTTCATAACCTATTCATTCAATAATAAATGAAACTCCTAAATCAACTTGTACACATTCAATACTTCATTCATTGCACAATCAACTACTTTTAATAAATAACTGACAGTACAAGTTGAATCTGATTACATGTTAATGCCATATCTAAGTAAATTCAATGTTTTGAAAAGTAGTGAAACTTAAAGTTGGTGTTAATGCGTATCAAATTTTATACACTATGAAACTAACATCTAATTTATTTTCTAGCTACTAACTTATATTTTATCAGATTAAAATCTTGTAAGCATGTCAAACTTCTAAAATCACTCACTGAACTATAAATTTATTATGTATGCCAATCATCTGGGTCTCTTAAGGCTCCGAGGCTAGAATGATATAATGCATAGACTTTGACAAGATGGATGCACGTAACTTCTGAGATTTCTAATCAATCATATTCCCAACCATCAATATTTACCTAGACACATGGCAAGCGAGAGTAGGAGGGTATCAACTAAATCCGTGAAACAGACATTTTAAAGCACTTGTGAATTATAACACACTAGAGAAGTTCATATATAACTAATTGCTTAATGTAAAACGAACGCAATGCATATGTGTTTGAAAATATTAGTCATGAAAATAGATAGTAACTCATTGATGAAACTCAGATTCACGATGAAACAACACTAATTCAAATTCTTTTATTAGAAATGTGAGATCATTTATTTAAGAAAGAGAGAAAACAGAGTTTAGAGGTTTTCTTTTTGTAACTTTTTTAAACTTGAGAGTACATTTAGATTAATCAAAGAAGTTGCTCGAAATATTTGTAAACTAAACAAAAAGAGAGTCATTTGTTGAGTCATTGCACTTAGCCATTTTTTTAATCTAAGATAACTATTATCCTTGATTGCTTTGTTGAAAAACTTGGCATATTAGTTAAAATTGCTTTAAAAGTAATTATTTTCTAAAGAAGGTGGGAATATGCCTTGCTAAATTTGGCATATTAGTTAAAATTAGCTTTAAATTTGTTTTCTTAAAAAGGTTGGACTATGTCTAGCTAAATTTGGCATATTAGTTAAAATTTACTTTGAAATTATTTCTAAAAAGGGCAGGAATATGCAATATCTAGGTAAATTTAGAGAGTAAAACTTTACTAGCCACTTAAATTTAATCAAATATTTTATTTAGGCACTCGAACTAAATGTCACGCCCCGAGCCTACACCCTGGACGTGGCCAAAACTCGAAGATCATTGATGGCCTCGAGCGGACCCTTGACCTGGCTTACATAACTCAGTGGGAGACAACAATCAATAAATATAGTGATCAAACTTAACTGAACTGATAAAGCGTACTAACTAAGAATGTTGTAAAGGTTTAAAACATTCATCTGGCCAAAGGTGGCAACCCAATTCTTAACAAATAGAAAGAAATGGAAAGACTAAAAGACTAACATCTGAATGTCTATCTATGAAGCCTTCTAAACCTGAGATGGATGTTGGTAAAACCCCACAACATCCTAATAACGAAAATACTGAAAAACAAAACAATAAAAGGAGTCCTCCGGAATGCAAGGAGACTCACCAACTGACTCTGGAGTGCTCAACTGGATCAACGGTGCGTCGGATTCCGATCCTCGTTACATGCGTCAGCATGATGATACGATGCAGGCCAACTTGCATCAGTACATTGAATGTGCGATTATGTGAGTTGGAATGCTAAACAACATAGGCTAGAAAGAGTCTGAATGAAACTGCAGAACTTACTTGGCTCAACTCTAGCATAATTAACTCATTTCAATACAAAGCAATTTAAACACAAGTGCAATATAAAGAAAAACTATTTGAAAACATGTTGTAAATTCTGAATGTATACACGGATACAAATAACTCTGAGATGTACGTAAAAATACAAATAAATTAATCTATATAAATAAATACATTTAACTTCTGTTGGAGTTTCTCTAACCGAAAACCATCACATAAGAGACATAGTGATGATACAACGATCTACCTCACGCTGTCAGCGCATTTTATACCCGGCCAAAGGTATAAGACCTGAACTATCTAATGGATCCACTAGTCTACTACGAATAGGGTTCATCTAAAAATATGACCCTTTTATACCCATGGTAGCTACATGGTTTATGGGGGATCCGAGTTGTCTAGACTCTCCCCATATCGGTGCTAATACTACTCCCAAAATATACTGGCTCTTATGTTTTAAAAACATACTTATTCTGTGATTTAAGATTAGTTGTCAAAAATATCTCAAGGGCTATCTTTGAAATCTTAGTTTCCCTGCTTTCTTGCTTCATTTAGAAAGTTATTTCTCTTCTCCGAAAGCTAGCCCGAAGGCTCTTTGGAAATCTTAGTTTCCCTTTTTTTAAAATGTGAAAACATTTTATACTCCTTTGGGATACTTAGTCCCCATATACTACTTTAAAGAAATACTTAACTTTAATCTTAATTAAACTCAACATAAGTCTTAAAGCAACTTTTAGAAAGACTTATGAAACTTCAAATGAACTTCTTATTCTTATCCTTACTATTTACTCAACCTGATATTTAAGTCTTAAAACGAGTTTAAAGGCATTTGTAAAAGACTTTTTGAAAGGACTATAAGATAGTATTGTCTCTAAACTTTCCTTGAATTTGAAGTTATGGATTCAAGGTTGTAATTCATGTTTCTGGATGATTTCTATATGATTAGAAGTCATTTAGATTAGTTAGAATCATTAAGAAGTGTTAAAAAACTTTAGAGAGGCTTAATCGTACTGAAATCATTAGAAAGTGTTAAAACACTTTAGAGAGGCTTAATCGGACTGAATTATGTAAAGTGGATGAAAATGCCGATTCGGGAGCGTTTTGGGTGCGCCGCGACAGACCTAGCTGATTGAGGCACCAAAATTGGGCACTGCAGGCGCGCCGACCCAGGCCGTCTAGCGCATCTGAGGCGCGCCGCTTCTGCCTCCCCCTAGCTGACGCCTGACGAATTTTCATCTCGTTGTTTTGACCTTAAATCATTCTTTTCCATTCCTTTTCTCAAATTCACTTAGATTTCAAGTACCCACATCATATATACAAGATATAACCCAATGAATTTAAGAACAACACTTCGATCATCAAAGAACTTCTAAATCCCAACTCATATTTAAGAACAAAATAAATTCAAGACACCACATTCAAGAACATTCAAAATCCAATCTTTTTGGAATGAAAACACAGTGAATCAAACATACTTGGCGCGTGGTTGAACGAATCGAACATTGAGATAGACCCACATACCTTTTTATGGATCACCCCCAACGAAATCCTTAAGCTAATTCGATGATATTGGCGAATCTTGCCCTCTTTCTTCTTTTCTTATCTTCTCCTTTCTCCAAGCCTAAGCATGAATTCTGTTTTTCCTAAACTCAATAAAGTCTTATTTTACCCCCCAATTTAATCCCTAAAATGAATTAATTAAATTAGGTAAGAAAAAGACAACTTTGCCCTTCCCAAATCCGGTTTGGACTTTCCTTAATCCATCAATCCGACTTTCGAAAGGCATAACTCCCTCATACGATATCAAAATCGCGCAAACTCGGCTGTGTTGGAAATATTATTCTAAGAGATTTGTAACCATATCTTGAAGTACTACTAACTCATCCTGAGCTAGGAGTTATGATCGTTTGAAAATGATCAAAACTCACTTTCCTAACTTAGACAAATTTTCCAGATTTTTTTATTCTTTCCAAAAATAAGTATTTTCATATTATAAACTCTTGTCTATTAATTTGTAGTTGCGAGGTGTTACACAAAATTATTTTCCAATTGAACAACTTAATTTCTAACAAAATTTTCTAATTTGTCACTTTCAATTCATGTTTTTTTTAAAATAATTGTGCGTATTTTTGTCTATTAGACATTTGAGTTAATTACATAAAATATCTCATCTCTTTTAATTATATGCATCAACCTCGAATATAAAATGTTTGAAGTTTTACAATTTATTAGGAATTAAGGTAATTAAATAACATATGACTTAATTCAAATGTTTAAATGAAATAAACTTGCAAATTTAAGGGCTCATTATTGTAATGTTGACCAATAATAAAATATCTTGTCGCTATTCATATATTTTGAAAGAGGATAAAGATAATCCAGGTATACAAGCTACCACTATATATAGATAGTAAGAAGGTACTCATATCCATATCTCCATTGAATTATAAGGAGGAAAACAAACATCTGATGCATTCAATTACCAGCTTCATTTCTACTTACAAAATACAAATCATATCTCGTGTAACATCACACTCATTACAGCTTCGTCAACATTCCACCTCCCCACCGTCACACACTCCTCAACCATTAATATTCAGCAGCATCAATCCCAGTTCCATTGATCAACCACCCCAATCGTGGTTGGACATGGGGCTCTCCGACCATTCACTAACCTTTAGTTTCCATCTGGATAACAAAGAGATAAATATGGACCTTTAAGATCCCGCATAGGTGGCCCAGATTATAAATGAAGGAATAAGGTTGGGAATTGAAGCTTACAACAACCATAAGAATATTCGAGGGACTGAACTCCCTTTCTACCACACAGAACAACCAGGGGGTCAACACTTGTTCCCCCAATTCAATCCCAGGTTAATCCAATAGGCTCGCTAATCCATGTCTCAACTTTTGACCCTTTCTGTCATGCCCCGAGCCTACACCCCGGACATGGCTGGAACTCGAAGACCATTGCTGGCCCCAAGCGAACCCTTGGTCTGACTTACTTAAGTCAACGTAAGATAATATGCATATTAATAAAGATTAATAGCACTTAACTAAACCAAATACTAAAATAACTGAGAATGCTTAAAAGTTAAACATTCAACTTGGCAAAAAGCAGCAACCCAAGTCTTAACAATAAGAAATGATAATAAAAAGACTTAAAGTACTAACATCTGACTGTCTATAAAGCCTCTAAAAAATTGATATGGATGTTGGGAAAAACCCCACAACATCCTAATGAACTGTCACGACCAAAAATCGAGCCGCGAGTGTCACCCACACTTATCCTACTATGTGAGCGAACCAACCAATCTAAAACCCCAACATATTGAACAAAATACAAAGCGGAAGACTTAAAACTCATTATCCCCAAAATCTGGAAGTCATCATCACAAGAACATCTATCCTCAAGTTACAAATCTAAAAGTATCTAAGAAGCTAAAATAAATAAAAGGCTAGTCCATGCCGGAAGTTCAAGGCATCAAGACATTGAAGAGAAGATCCAGTCCAAGCTAGAAGCATTAGCTCACCCTGAAATCCGGTGTAGTGAAGACTGGCTAGAAGTGCTGCTGAGTTGAAGACGACGGTACGTTTGCTGCATTCCCCAAATAACAAAGAAAGAAACAACAAGTAGGGGGTCAGTACAAACACAAGTACTGAGTAGGTATCATCGGCCAACTCAAAATAGAAAACAGTATATATCAGTTCATATCATAAATCAACTACAATACTCAACATGTAGCAACAAGTACTATAATCATCAATAAGTACTACCAAGTTCATCCATGAGGACTCAAGCCTCAATACCACACTCATTTGGGAAATTAGGTTCATTACATTGAGTATATTAACATCTCTCAAGATTCATTATCTTTCTTCCTCTTGTGTCGGTACGTGACACTCCGATCCCCTACTACTATGTGTCGGAACGTGACACTCCGATCCCCTAATTCTATGTGTCGGAACGTGACACTCCGATCCCCTACTTCTACGTGTCGGTTCGTGACACCCGATCCCCTAATACTATGTGTCGGAACGTGACACTCCGATCCCCTAATTCTACGTGTCGGTTCGTGACACCCGATCCCCTAATACTATGTGTCGGAATGTGACACTCCGATCCCCTAATTCTACGTGTCGGTTCGTGACACCCGATCCCCTAATACTATGTGTCGGAACGTGACACTCCGATCCCCTAATTCTANTTCATCAAGCCTTCTTTTATACCAAGGCATCACCATCTCATTACTTTAGTTCATCAAGCCTTCTTTTATACCAAGGCATCATCAATCACAAGGTGAATTAGGGTTTCTTCAAGATTTTGGGTTCAAAGCTTCATTAAGCTTATTTTATCACAAACACATAATCACATTCATGAAAGAATAAGATTAAGCATATAGAAGGGTTTACAATACTACCAATACATATCATTCACTATTAAGAGTTTACTACAAATAGTATCAACCATAACCTACCTTCACCAAGGATCCTTGATCAAACAAGCAATCTCTCAAGCTTCTTGGTTCCTCTTGGTTGTCTCTCTCTATAGATCGTTCCTCTCTTCTCCTTGTTCTCTCTATTTTTTCTTCTCCCAAACTCTCTCTCTTTTCCCCAATTTGGCATATAATTAGGTATGAAAGATGAGGAAACCACCCACTAAATAACTCAAGGTCATCTCCTTTACACCCCCAAGGATTTGAGTTATTAACATTGACCCACTAAAATTTATAATTATAGCAAGAATAGTCCAAAACTCCCCTTTAAAACTTACCCAGAAATTTGACCCAGACTGGAATTACGCAACCTGTGACGGTCCGTCGTGCCTACGACGGTCCGTCCTGCACTTCCGTCACGACGGACAGAGAATTTCTCTCAGTACCCAATTCTCAAGAGTTGAAGTGTTTTGAAACGGAACATCACAACGGTCCGTCATGTCTGTGACGGTCCGTCCTGCAGGTCCGTCACAGACTTCAGAGAATTGCTCTCAGTACCCAATTCTCAAGAGTTGAAGTGTTCTGAAATGGAACCTTACAACGGTCCGTCATGTCTGTGACGGTCCGTCCTGCAGGTCCGTCACAGAGTTCAGAGAGTCGATTTCAGCACTCAAATATAAGAATTCCAAGTGTTTGGAACGAGACACCCTCAACGGTCCGTCGTGCCCATGACGGTCCGTCGTTGGATACGTCGTCTCAGACAGTTTTCCAGAAATAAAATCTGCTGCTCAAAACGACTAAGCAGGTCGTTACACTTTGTGTGACTTAAGTGAATCTAAGGATGACTTTAAGTGAGGGAATTACATTCTAGAAAGACTTAAAGTGAGGGACGAAGTGCTTCACTGTAACAGTGAATTAATTCACTGTACAGTGAATATAACTCACTGTAAAGTGAGTTCTTTAAATGGTATTTTTGGTTAAATGTTATCTTATGTGTTTCTTAATTGCTAAATGATGTTCTTATGTTTAAACTATAATTTCCAAATGAAAAGATGCATATTTCCAATAAAGTCCGTTTTCATGATTTTATGCATATAGCCATACTTAGTACATGTGGTTGTACTAATTCCATGCTTTATTTTCTATCTATAGTTCTTGGTAGGTGAAGAGCTTGTGACGTGAAGACTTGGAATTAGAAGATCGTTCAAGAAGAAGTTGAAGTATGTCCTCAATTGACTCGAGGGCATATGTCTTTTATTGTTTTCTTTGAAGTATTGTAATAGTCTATGTCTTTATATTTTCGTATTGAAGTATGGGCCGTGTCCCAAAGTACTCTTGTGTCTTAAGATGATGAGATTGAGACTTAGCATTTCTATTACTTTTATATGAAAGAGATTATTAAACACTATATTCTGTTTTTATTAAAAGTTTTAATTCCGCACTACATTTTACTATGTATATGCAATGAATGATATGAATGAGGCTTGTCTTAGAACTCTGAGAGTTCGACGACGCCGGTCGCAATCCGAGATTGCACCCTATATTCTAGGGTATGGTTTCGGGTTGTGACAAAGTTGGTATCAGAGCATAGGTTGGTGAAAGTAGTCTTAGGTATCAAAAAGTCTCATCAAGTCATGTCTAGTAGAGTCTTGACCATCGGTGTGAATCGCGACACATCTATGGGCGAGAGGCTATAGGACGATAGTGTTTCCCTTCATTTCTACTCCTATGTTCGTGCGGTAGAGTTATGTTATGAGTATCTTTCTAAATGTGTTTCCTTGTTTTCTAGGAGATGAATACTAGAAGGATGGCCGCTAGAAGGTTGGAAGAGGAGAGGGTGAATGAGGAGATTCCTCAAGTTTAGCAAGTTGAGCAAGTGGAGCAAGTTGCTCAAGGTGCTCAAGGAGGACAAGGTGCTCAAGGTGATCAAGTGCCTCCTCAAGGTGATCATGCTCCTAATGTAGGAGGAGGTGATGAGGTGCCGGAATTGTCTAATAGGGTGATTGGTGAGGCTTTGCTTGCTTTAGCCCAAGCCGTAATGGCTCAAGCTAACTTGAACATGATGCCTAGGGTTAATTCTATGGAGAGCACTATGTCATCTAGGTTGAGAGACTTTGTGAGGTTGAATCCTCCAATCTTTCTTGGATCTAAGGTGAATGAGGATCCCCAAGAATTCCTTGATGGTGTGTACAAAGTTTTGAGTGCTATGGGGGTTACATCTAGGGAGAAGGCGGAGTTGGCTTCTTATCAATTGAGAGATGTGTCTCAAATTTGGTACACTCAATGGAAGGACAATAGACCGGTGGAGTCGGGTCCTATTGAGTGGGAAGAAATCAAGGAATCTTTTCTTGGCAAGTACTTTCCCCGTGAGAAGAGGGAAGAGAAGGTAGAAGAATTTATCAATCTCAAGCAAGGCAATATGAGTTTTGAGGAGTACTCTTTGAAATTCTCGACTTTGTCTAGGTATGCACCTTCCCTAGTGACTAAGTCAAGGGATGAAATGAGTCGCTTTGTGATGGGTGTAGCCGATTTAGTGAAGGAGGAATGTCGTACGGCTATGTTCCATGATAATATGACTTTGGATAGACTCATGTTGTATGCACAATCAATTGAAAAGTCTAAAATTAGGAGCATGTCAAGGAACTTGAAAAGGAGTGTTGCTAGTGACCAAGTGCAACCTAGGTTCAAAAAGAGGGTTCAAACTCAAGATTTACCTAGTGTTCCTAAGAAGAAGTTTGAGAAGAGAGGTGGTTCTTGCAATGACAAACCTTTATCTGCCACTTGTGGTAAGAGACATTATGGTGTGTGTTTATTGGGTACCGGTAGTTGCTTTGGATGTGGAAAGGATGGGAACAAAGTGAGATATTGTCCAAACATTGCTTCTAGGAAGGAGGGCAAGAGGGTTCAGCCTAGTGTTCCGAAGGAAGATGCTCCAACTAAGAGGCGTTTCTATGCACTCCGGACTAGAATTGAGAAGCCGGGTGATGGTGATGATGATGCTGGTAAGTTCTTGTTTCTCTTTTGATAGTACAAGTTCCTTCTAAGTGGGGGAGTATGGTTTGTAGATGGGATAGAATTCCTTGATTTGTTGCTTGTGCATGATGTTTAGGAGTTTGGTTGAAATTGAATTTCATTTACTTCTTGCATTGTGTGATTTATGAAACTTTGAGCATGTTGTGTGATGTGTTTACATGATGTTATCTTGCATTTTAGCATGTTTATATAGAGAATTGCCTAAAGATTGCATTTTTGCAGTTTTTTTTCGCAAAAATCACTGTTTCTTTATGAACTGCTCACTGTAATAATTTTGTAAAAATGACTATTTGATTCTTTGATCTAAAATTGTGGTAATGTGGTTAGAACTGATGTATATGCGTATGATGTTGAATATAAAATGAGTTTTTCCTATTTGGGTTGAAGCATGTGAGTTTTGTAGCGTAATGAGTTACATAATTGTTTCTAGTTTATTGTTGTGTTGCGAATATCTTGACTATGTGAAGCTGATGATTTCTTCTTAGATATGTGTTGTATGGTTTGGTAATGTGCTGCTAGTTGAATGTCTAATCTTGGAAGTGTTCGGAGAGTGGCAAGTGTCATTCGAGGACGAATGTTGTCCAAGTGGGGGAGATTGTAAGACCTCGAAAACAACATAGGTTAAGTAGATCCTAAAATGTTGGTCTTGGTGTTCTAAGGTCCTAAATATGTTTAATATGTGTTATCGAGGTAGTAGCTAAAATATTAGAGGTGTTGGAAGTCAAACGTCAAGGGACGACTAAGACGTTTGACGACTAAGTCACCTAAATATCTATTATGTGGTTTTATGTGTTTATGTGTATTTCATGGTGTTTAAATGTTCTTAATAGAGTTAATATAGCATGTATATGCAGTGGTTAAAGTTTCATGAAGTTTGGAGGTCAAACGACCAAGAACGTTCAAGGCATTTGAAAGATATGTCTTGAGTCGACCTTGTACGTCTAGGCAAGTTTCGTTAAGTTTTATGTGTTCGTTTTTGATGAAATTCATGTGAGAGGTTTTAAACTTATAGATGATCATATTTGGGTTGGCAACATCCGGGAAATTATCCCCAAGGAACATCGAAGGGTCCTTGAGAAAGGACCCAAAACTGATGTGCAGGCAGTCCCAGGCAACCTTGGCGACGGAGCTGTCAACGGCCAGTAGTGGCTGTGACGCCCCGTCACAAGAGACTTGTCATGGGGGACTTGTCCAAGGGTGTATAGGGACCATTGGCAAGCTACTGTTGCTCGCAACGGAAGGCCATGACGCCCCGTTTCACCCGTGATGCCCCGTCATGGGCAGGTCGTCATGAGTGGTCTCCTGCGTGCAGATTTTTCTGCCAAGTAATTCACCCCACTTACAAATAAGAGTTTAGGCGGTTTATTAAGGGTCTTATGGGTATTTTAATTAACTATATAAGTAGTTAACACCCAAAGACTTCATTCTTCCAAATTGAAAACCCAAAACTCTTAGAAATATCCCAAAACCTCCATTGAAGACTCCATTGAAGAGGCAGCTTGGTGAGGGGTTCTTGAGTGGAAAGTCTTCATCAAAGTGAAATATTACCATCCTTGAGGTATGGATTTTGATCCTTGAAACTTATTTCATCAAGGATCCCAATCCTCAAAGTGTTTTACAAAGTTTTCTAAAGTGAATTGTCCAATTTCGGGATTCTACCATGGGTTCTTGCATAAATGATTTCTAAACATTTAATTATGATCTAATTGATATTGTATTGATGATTTCGACATGAATTACCCATGAACCCATGTGAATTGATGAACCCTAGTTTTGACTACTTATTGGGTTACTTGATATTAAGCTAATGTTGATGAATTGTTGTGTAGTTTCTTATGGGCTTTCTAATGATATAAAAATTGCATTAAATTGATATATAATTGATCTTAGATTGTTAAACCTATATTCAATTGATGTAGATTCATTGAGTTTTATGGTTATTGCTTTGAATTATTGTTCATGGCCATAGGTAAGGGCCTTGTGATGTTCAATTGGTTGATTTGGCATTGAATTGAAGTGTGGATATGGGGATGAAGGTATGCTGCCCCATTTTCCTTAATTTGGTATTAATTATACTTTCATTCTATTGTGTTTGGTATGGTCCACTGATGGTGGCGGTGATATGTGTTTACTTGCAATTGACGTGGCCTTGTCGGCGTTACTTTATGCAATATTTTGAGCATGGCCTTATTGGCAATTACTTGAAGTTATGTGGCTATTTGTGTAGTTGATGATGTGAAGTATGGCATTTCCTATCTACATGTGAGGTTATATAGTCATGTATGTATTCTTTTAGTTATGTCGCCTTAAGTGATCATGTTAGACTTTGACTTGATATTATGAATGTAGTGTTAGGTTAAGTCTTGGTTATTCCTACTTGAATTTATGAGTCTATGTGGAGTATATTAATGATGTTATGATGATATATAGGATAACTTGAAGATGTTAGGTTGTTTTAGAGGTGTTTCTAGAATGACTTGTATTATGTGTTAAAAGTGAAGTATGTGATGCCTTGTCTTGGTTGACTTGTATCTCTTGCTTGATGTATATATGATTATGGATATGTGATGTCTTGATTTAGGGTGTTATAACTCTTAGTCTTGAATGTATGAATGACATGTGTCTTTAAATGATGTTATGAGAGTCTCTTATGTGCAAACCTTGACTTAAGGGGAAAGTTAAGATTGATTGAAGTGTAAGCCGTAATGGTATCCTTCAAAGTAAAGGAATGATGGACTTAAGGTTAGTTGGCTGGAACGGCATCATATTAACACTTAGGAAAGTCATCATGAGCTTCTTATCGCCATTGTGAGGTAGACCTAGTGGACCTTCCTTAGTAGGGTAAATGTAATTGGGTTATGAACTAGATATGGAACCCTTTTATGTAAACCTAATGTATGAAATACTCTATGAGAAAGAAGGCTAGCACCGAGTGAGTATGGCAAGGGAAGTAGTTCTAGTTAAGTATGAGACTAGAATACAAAGAAGCCCTTCATATTCCTTAACCATGTGCCTACATGGGATGTGTGTAAGTTGTACCATTGGCAAGTAGAACAACTTCATCGGAGTAGGATAGAACTTCGTATTCCATATCTTGCTACCATGGTGTATGTCGGTTATTGCCTATTCTCATCATGTGGAATACCTATTAGCATTAGATAAGTTTATGAGGTTTAGGTGGTGGTATGGGACGCTATCTAGACATTGCACAATAGACTTTGAAGGTGTTATGTGGAGTTCCTAGGTCTTGTCCAAGACCATTATGTGAGTGTCTTATTTGATGCTTTATGTTAGTCTCTTATGTGATGTACGAGTCTTAATGAACTAATGAACTAATGACCTATGTTAGTAACTATGTAAGTGAATGAGTACCTAATCTAAAGTGACTTAAGCATTCCTTAGCTAAAGTGTGAGGAGGGTATGAAAGGATGGTCTCTTCATGTCTTATCTTTGGAAGTCTTGAGGATGACTCTAGTTAGGGAAGTTGGTTAATCTTGTTGACACGATCTAAACCTTAGGAAGTCTTAAGGACTATTTAGGTAATCTTGTAGAGGTCACTACACTATGGACATTATCTTCTCGATTTACTTAAGTAGGTCTTTTGATAGTCTTTGGAAGGAGAATGTCTTCTAATTTAAGTTATGGTGTGTTTAGTGAGAATGATTCTATTTGAGGTAGTCAATAGGATCTCTTGTGTGTGTGTGATAGAGATTGTATGGGTGGTCTCTCCACACTCACTCAAGTGAACCATGGAAATGACCTTTGGTAGATGAATCTTACCTTGATGTTTATGATTATTTTCTAAGTATGTATGTGACTCATTGTAGGTAATCTTAAGGTTCGTTTAGGCACATCTAGAGAGGGTGTATGGGCGGTCTCTCTTTGTGTGACTTAAGTGAATCTTAGGATGGCTTTAAGTGAGGGAATTACATGCTAGAAAGACTTAAAGTGAGGGATGAAGTGCTTCACTGTAAAGTGAGTTCTTTAAATGGTGTTTTTGGTTAAATGTTATCTTATGTGTTTCTTAATTTCTAAATGATGTTATTATGTTTAAACTATGATTTCCAAATGAAAAGATGCATACTTCCAATAAAGTCCATTTTCATGATTTTATGCATATAGCCATACTTAGTACATGTGGTTGTACTAATTCCATGCTTTATTTTCTATCTATAGTTCTTGGTAGGTGAAGAGCTTGTGAAGTGAAGACTTGGAATTAGAAGATCGTTCAAGAAGAAGTTGAAGTATGTCCTCAATTGACTCGAGGGCATATGTCTTTTATTGTTTTTTTTGAAGTATTGTAATAGACTATGTCTTTATATTTTCGTTTTGAAGTATGGGCCGTGTCCCGAAGTACTCTTGTCTCTTAAGATGATGAGATTGAGACTTAGCATTTCTATTACTTTTATATGAAAGAGATTTTTAAAGACTATATTATGTTTTTGTGAAAAGTTTTTATTCCGCACTAGTTTTCACTATGTATATGCAATGAATGATATGAATGAGGCTTGTCTTAGAACTCTGAGAGTTCGACGACGCCGGTCGCAATTCGAGATTGTACCCTATCTTCTAGGGTATTCGGGTTATGACAATTACAACCTGTGAAGACTTAGTAGTTTTTAGAATACGTTAGTTCCATTATGTTCTTTGGATTCTTTTGTATTAAGGCCTATATGGCATATTGACTATTATTAGCTTAGTCCAGATTTGCACTCTTAGATGGTTTCTATATATGTGAGACAGTTTTACAATATCGTATGTTCTTTATGAATCTTAAGTATGAAATCTAAGTATACTTCATTAGTATGTTAAAAGTTTTAATTTTTCCGCAATTTTTAATGATCACCTGTTATGACGAATTCTAAGGGCTTGTCTAAGTCTTCTGAGAGGACGACGACGCCGGTTTCATCCGGGGTCTAGGATCCGAGTGTGACAGTGTTACCTTGTATTTTGTGACTTCATAGGAGGTTATGAGGTTTGTTGTTCTTCTTGATGTGTTGTTATATCCTTTTTCTATCTCTACTCGTCTTTGTGATTGTATTTTGGATAAGAGTTTCTATAGAAATCATCCCATTTCCTTGTCCCAAAGAGTTACTTTTATTGTCTTGGTAGAGCTTGATATGCTAGATTTTGTTGTTATACTTGGGATGGGTTGTATGCATTCATGTTATGCTTTTATTGAATGTACAACCTATGTAGTCAAGTTTCCTTTTCCAATTAAGCATGTTCTAGTGTAGAAACGAGAAAATTCTATGCCACAAGGGTCAGTTTATCTTTTGTCTTAAAGCTATCAAGATAATTTTTAAGTGTTGCATTTATCATCTAGTTTCGTTTAGGGATGTGGATTTTGAAACCCCCACCCTTGAGTCGTTCCCCTTTGTTGATGAGTTCTGTAGGTATTCACAGATAATTTACCGGGTATTCCTCCTCAAAAAGGAAATAGACATCGGTATTGACCTTCTGCTTGATATGCAACCTCTCTTTATTCATCCTTACCATATGGCTATAACATAAATTAAGTAGTTGAAAGAACGATTGAAATATTTGTTGGATAAAGGATTCATCCGACCGAGTATCTCTCCATGCGGTGCTCCAATGTTTTTTCTTAAAAAGAAAGATGGTTCTCTTCCAATGATAGATTATTTATTTGACCAACTTTAAGTATCAAGTTCTTCTGTAAGATTGACCTCCAGTCGAGTAATCACAAATTGAGGGAGAAGGAAAATGATACTCCGAAGACGGATTTGCAAACTTGGTATAGTCATTATGAGTTTTTAGTAATGTCGTTTGAGTAGACTAATTCTCCTGTTCCATTAATTGGTTTGATGAATAGGGTGTTTAGACAACACCTTTAAATATGTGTGATTGCGTTCATTTATGATATATTGATTTATTGGATAGGTAAAAATGATCATCTTTATCACTTAAGGATTATGTTGCAAATTCTTAAGGACTAACAACTCTTTGAGGAAGTTTAGCAATTGTGAATTTTGGCTAAGATTCATAGCTTTGCTCGGTCATATTGTTTGAAGTATGGGTATTAACATAGATCCTAAGAAGACATATGTGGTTAAGTGTTGGTCTAGACCTCTATTTCCTCTTATATTAGAAGAGTCTTTCGTTTACCCAGTTACTACAAAAGGTTTGTTGAATCTTTTTCTTTGATTGCCACTCTTTTAACGACTTTGACAAAAAAGAAGCCTAAGTTCACGTGGTCCGAATTATGTGACAAAATTTTCCATGAACTGAAGGATAGGCTTACTTCCACTGCAATGTTAACATTACCGCAAGGGAAATATGGTTTAGTGGTTTATTATGATGCCTCGAGAATCAGGTTAGGTGTATGTTTAAAAAGAATAAGAGAGTCATTGCCTATGACTCAAGGTAACTTAAGATTTATGTAATTATCCTACCCATCACATTGATCAAGTGGCGGTTGTTTTTGCCTTAAAGATTTAGAGGCATTATTTATATGGAGTTCATGTAAATTTGTTTACCAACCACAAGATTTTCAGTACGTGTTCAATTAGAAGGATCTAAATCTTTGCCAAATAAGGTCGCTTGAACTATTGAAAGATTATGACATGAGTTTTCTCTTTAACCTCAGAAAGGAAAATTTGATGAAGGATGTTTCTAGTCAGTTAGCCATCGAAAGTGTTGCCCATATTGAAGAAGAAAAGAAAGAGTTGGTTTGAGATGATCATAGATAGGCCTGTTTATGTGTTCAATTAGTGGAATCTACCAAGGGTGGTGTAATGGTCTACAACGGTTTAGAGTCGTCTTTAGTGGAAGATGTGAAAGCCAAGCAAGGTCTTGATCAATCTTTTATTGAACTAAAAGAAGTGGTGTGTAATAAATCCATTGAGGCTATCTCCCAAGAAGAGATGGTGTAATTATATATCTAGGTCATTTGTGGATTCCAAATATTGATGACTTAAGGGAACAGAAAAATATTGAAGAAATTGTTTCTAAGTTTCCTAATTTCGAACAAGTGAAAGTTGAGCATCGGAAACTGGGAGGTTCTTCCCAAGACATTTGCATTCCTACTTGGAAGTGGGAAGATGTGAATATGGAATTTATTGTGTGTTTCCCTCGCACATGGTGACAACATGAATTTATTTGGGTTATAGTATATCGAATGACATAATCGGCTTATTTTATTTCCGTTTGGCAGAGGAATATGTAAAGTTGAACTTGATGGAAATGTTAAAATTGCATGGACTGTCTTTGTCTATTATTTTAGATTGTGGTACCCAATTCATATCTCATTTTTGGAAGTCTTTTGATAAAGGGTCTTGGTACTCTCGTGTTAAGCTTACGACCTTTCACCCCTAAACTGATGGCTAAGTGGAGCGTACTATCAAAATATTGTAAGGCATGTTGAGAGCTTGTGTGATTGATTTTAAGGGTTATTGGGATGACCATTTTCAACTGATTGTGTTTTCTTATAACAATAACTATCATCGAGTATTGATATGGATCCATTTGAGGTATTATATTGTAGGAGGTGTAGATCTCCTATAGTTTGGTTTGAGGTGGGTAAAGTTGTCCTAATAGGTCCCAAGTTGGTATGTGAGTCCATAGAGAAGGTTGAACTTAATAGAGTAAGGTTGAAAACAACTAAAAGTCGGCAAAAGTCATATGTCGATGTAAGAAGAAGTGATCTTGAGTTTGATGGTGATGATTGGGCTTACTTGCCAATTTCATCCATGAGGAGTTTTATGAGGTTTCGTATGAAAGGGAAGCTTAGCCATCATTATGTAGGCCCATATATTATTTATAGACATGTTGAAGCGCGTAAACTTTTAGAGTAAGGCAGGTGTTTTCTCGGTGGATGGATGGGATAAATGCCTATATTGCTTTATAATGTTATTGTTATGTTGATGTTATATTAAAGAATGGGGGAGCCTAAATCGACCCCCATCTTTTTTTATTTGAAAAAAGCAGTAAGGAGTAAGGAGATTAAACTCTCGGATGAGACTAAGCGGAAAATACTGGAAAGAGTGGACAAGGAATTTAAATATCCCTGCCGATGTGTTTTGACATCCCACAGCTTCGGCAGATCGCAAAACAAGGTAAGAAAGGTGTGGAACAGCGGCCAGAAAAGTCAGGATAACGAGCGCTCCGCCCGCCAAGCGGGCGGCGGGAGCAGCGGGCAAGTGCTTGGTAAGCCAACAGCCCAGTGAACCGTAAGGTTTCTTATGAATTAGATTGGCCTGAGGAGTTGTCATAAGTGCATCAAGTTTTCCAAGTCTCCATATTGAAGAAATGTGTTAGTGAGTCCATAGTTCCCTTATAAGGTTTGGGTGTTAAGGAGAAACTTTCTTATGAAGAAGCACCAGTTGAGATTTTTGACCGACAAGTCAAGAAGTTTAGAAATAAAGATGTCTCTTCTCTAAAAGTATTGTGGGGGAATGAGTTAGTTGTGGGTGATACTTGGGAGGCCGAGGACTATATGATGTTCGTGATATTCTCATCGCCCGTTCATTGTTTTGAAGTCATACGTCTTAAATTTTTCCATTATTTCTTTACTATGCATGTTCATGAAAAAGTTTATGTGTTTGCGAAAATGACTTAATTTGAGTTATTTTTACATATTCATGTACATATAAGTATGAATTTCATGTAGACTACATGGTATGACGATATCAACATGTTTCAGCTTAGAGTTGATGTTTCCTCCTAGGATGTTAGTTTTGATTTGATGTTTCCTCATCGGATATGTGTATTGCATGCATGATGGGTTGTTAGTTATTGCTCCACCCCTCTTCTGATTATTTGATTACGTTTTAGCTTGGAATCAATAATTTCTCCTTGGTGATATGCATGTAGATATGTGGCAATGATGGTTAGGTTGTTAGTTTTTATCCTAGTCTTTTCACTCTATCTTCAATCTCATTCTACGACGAATGATTCGAAGGTGGAGATGGAACACCCTGAATTCAAAAAGGGTAAGTAACAATTTTTTGGAGTTGAAAGTGCTACCAGGTGCACGCCTTCCACGGCCGCTGGATTGGACCACGGAATATAGGTGTCGTTCATGGATGACCACCCAAATTCCATATCGGAGGTCCAGAACCAAAGCTTGACTAACAGATCATCGATCATAACAAATTATGTAAGTAAGGGCCCCCAAAACAAACTTTATAACCATGTAGGACGGCAGCGCAAGAGGGATCGTCGCTTAGTCCAAAGTCCTTCTTTATGGGTCCGTGGGTCGTGGCTCGCAGTTAAGTTCTAGGGGAAGTAGGGTAATTTTCTAATTATTTTATCCCTATACTACATCATTTTAACCTTCATTAAGACCCCTATATAAGTGATTCCAAACTTCAAAATACTTGTTTCACTTCATTCTCTTCAAATTCACCAAAATGAAGAACTCTCAAATACTTCTCTCTCTAGAAAGCATGAAAAAGAAGGATTCAACCAAGTGTTTCAAGTCAAGTCTCAATTCCTCCATTTAAGATAAACATTTGGCTTTGAGATATGAAAGTTTTCATCTATAGATTCCATCCATTTATGGAGTTCCCAAATCCTCATTTTTTCAATGTTATAAATCCCCTAATATTGTTAGGGTTTTCTTCAATTGTCATGGGTTCTCTTGATAATTGATTTAAATGATTGTTTTATTATATCTTATGCATTGATTAATAAAACACTATGATTTTATGATGTTTCCCCCTACGAAACCATGTAATCCCTATGTTTCAAGGTTATGATCATATGATGTGGCATTTTTATTATCAAAGGTTCGTTTTATGAAATTAAGCATGTAGTGAGAGTTATACATGAATATATGATAAAATCCATATCTAACTCATCTTTTCTAAATTTTGATGATTTAAAGTGGGTTTTGAATCATTCAATGTGAATTGTTAAATTATGCATGTTCTTATGAAATATATGAAAATGTTTTAAGGATGCTTCGATATTAAAGTATCAATAATAATGTTGTTGTTGTATTGTTGAAAGGATTTCTCATAAACACAAGAAAGTATGATTGTGAAAGATGTTTTCACATACTAAGGATTCTAAGGTAGAAATGTTTTCTCACCTATGTCAATCAATGGTTAAGACATATCCTAACGAAACCTAGCTTGGAATTGTTATTGAATTATACATTTCCATGGATAATGACTTTTCTTTGATCGGACAGATGACATTCCCTTTCAAAGATAATAAGAACAAATAAGAAATGACAATTCCATGGGATTTATGCTTACATCGAGAGGATATTGAGATGGAGGCTCTCTTATTAGAAGAGGCCGAGTTTCTAGAAGCAATCTCCTTATCCCTTGCCTATGTGCCCCTGAAGGATGATTTTCTAGATAGATATTAGCTATTGGATCCACTTCAGATACAAGTTTATGGATCTTACCTGCGAAAGTAGGACGACAATTTTCGGAGTGGAAGACACCGAGGGATCATGTTATAACTCACATGGTCTCTACGTCAGTTAAGATTAATTCCAACATTAAAAATGAACTAAGGTTACTTAAAGAAGTATCTCACATATGTTCAGAGGTTTAAAGATGATAGCTTGCATTGTTCATGATTTATGACGTATGTTTTCTAACCCTTTTATATCATTTTTAGCTCGGTCAATAGAATGTCATTAAATTTCCTACTCTAGCCTTTTTTTAAATTTTGTATGCATATCTTTCATACTTGATGTATTGTTTTGTACTAACGCATACTCCTAGCTACATTTCCCCAAATAAAGGGTCTGACAGTCAGGTTGCTCAGTTTCGTGGCTACTGGTTGATTACTAGGTTCCTGAGCTTTTGTGATTCCTCATGCTTCGAGGACGAAGTTATTCTTCATTTTTCATTCCTATTTCTAGTTTTGGACATGATGTTTTGTCTAGGCCTTATTTTATTCTATAGAACTAGATGGCTAATGAGACAAGTGTTTTAGACTTGCGCTTTACTATTATAAAACATAGGACTTGAAAATGTTGTCTTTATCTTTTTTATTCTATTTCTTATGTTTGAATGCTTAGTGTCTTGTATGGGGACCCCAGCGTCCTATAATCCATGTACCATCTAAAGGATGCCCCATGGCCATGACACTTTGATTACCGTAGTTTCACGGTACTTTCAATGCTTTTTTCTTAAGATTGGTGTGTGTCTAGAGCCTTTTGGTAGTAGTTTTAACATGTTTTTAGCTTTGTTTTGTAGGAAAGGTGTCCAAACCCAAAACACAGAAGGCAACTATAATTTAGTGCAAAGTTGACCCACGGAGACCATCGACGGTGTTGTTCCATCGACGGACCATAGATGGTGAACGTTGACTGATAGTTAAGGTATCTGGAGAACTCGGGGAAATATTACCAAGTGTGGGGCTACGAAGGATCGACTGTCCGTCGATTGATCGATGGACCGTCCTGTTGAATCATCGTTAAGTTCATAGATAGTACCAGTACCCAAAGTTGAAGAAAGTCTAAGTATGGAACAACGGAAGGCATTGACGGACCGTGTTGTTGGTCCGTCAATTGATTCAGAGAGGATTCCAGCTGAAGGATAAAAAACGATGCTAAGAATGGACTGACGAAGGCAGTTGACGATCCATCATTTCATCGACGGACCGTCTGTGGGGATCGTCGATTACAGCCGCATTTTTGGACAACTTTCCTTATTTTAATTCCTTTTAATTTAGGACAACGTTTTCAATAAATAGGGTGTAAAACCTCATTTTTGAGGTTGGATTCTATTACTTTGGTTCTTAGTTTGTTTTTGGAGATTGGGTTTTTGCAACTTTAGAATTAATTCAAATTTCCGAATTTGGTTTTCAAGTAAATTCTTGATACTTCAAGTTGAATTTCTGGATTTTCTTCAAATTTGTCAAAGTAAGTTCATGATGTATTGTTTATAAACTATGAATTGTTTCTTATATGCATGGATAACTAAATTCATAACTAGGGTTGTGGGAACCATGGGTGATTAACAAAGTAAACCTAGTTTAATAACAATTCTCAAATTGGTTATTGCATGCATTGATAATTATTTCTCTTAGAAGTCTTTTTAACGAGTACATACGTTAGAACTCGCCTTATTTCTACTTGCCGGACCAAGGAGGTAGTTAATAGGAAAATAATTATCAACATATATTTAGTGGGATACTATCTAATATGCTAGTCTCGTTTAGTGACAAGTAATAACTAAGACATATATCGAATATGATGCTTAATATGAAGTAAAGGTAAGGGTTAGTATCTTAGACACACGAAGCTAGACAAAGGTACAGGGTGAAAATCTCTAAATGTCGGACCAATGATTTAGAGATACCTAACTTATCACTTTGCATGCAATACACTAGGGAAGAATTGTTATAGCTAGGAATACGGGGTTATGAACCTATCAGGAACACTTACACCCTAGTTTCTCTCACAACTTGATAAAAACCAAAGCTTTACTCCTGATACTTGTTTTACTTAGAATTATTAAAGAATTTTGCTTCACAAAATGTAACAACCCTAAAAATGAGTAGGATCAAGACTTAGGTTTTTAAAGAATGCATGAGATTAGACCAAGGTCCACACGTATTGATACGCGAACAACCAGACCTCAAAACCCTTACTACGACCAAGCCAAGTAACTTGGGGAGTTAATTGAGCTTGGAAAGGTTGGAACCAACCTTGTGAGGCTCGCGAAAATGAAGATTTAATTGAAAGAGTTTTTACCGGACTCAAAAGAAGAAATCTTAAGTTTTGAGAGTCCAAGGGTAAAATGGTCTTTTCCAAGCCAAGGGTAATATTGTAATTACCCTGAGGAATTAATTTATTAATTAATTAATTAATTAATTGATTTATTTATTTAGGGTATTTCGGGTGGGGCAACCCGAATTGACCCATTTCTCGCAAATAGGGTCACTCGGGTTCGAGCCCCACTAGAAGCAAGATTTAACTTGCTTTTATTTTAATGTGTTAACTTAGTTTTTAATAAATAATTAATATTAGCTGATTTAGGAAAAAAAAATCAGATTTTTATTAATTTTGATTAATTATTAAGTTGACTAATTCATACCCACAAAGTCCTACTTATACTGGACTTCTATCTCCCATTTCCCCCACTCTCTTTGCACGATTTCTCTCTCTCTTTCTCACACACTCTCTGGCTGCAAATATCAACAAAAGTCAGAAAGAAAACAAAAATTCTTCATGCTTGAAGAATTCACAAGCAAAACACAAAAGAGAAAGCAATTCGGTAACGTTAATGAAGTACGTATGAATGAATGAAGCAGACTCTGTGTTTGCTAATGAAGACTCCCTAGTTGAGGTCCCATATGTTGAGCCCTCATTTCTGGGATGTCATAATGTCAAGTCCATGATTCCAAGGTCTCATGGCATATGAATAAATGATATGAAAGAAGTTATGTGCTACATGTAAAATGTACTGTATGCTATATGATATGTGCTATGTGTAAATGTTATGTGCTATGTGCAAATGTGAAAAGTATGATAATGTATGTTATTCTCATGGTATCACTTTCCTAATCCAAATTTGGAAAGCTCACTTACTTTCCTAATCCAAATTTGGAAACTTTCCTAATCTCAATTTGGCAAGTCCACTGACTTGACTTCCAAAAATCATGTTGTTAGGAAAGAGCTATTCTTTTTCATGCATGTCCTTGGTGTGTGCTTGCATATACCCATACTTTGTACAAGTGTGTACTAACTCTATACAAACTCTACTATTTTAGGTGCAGGCACAGGTGTACGGTAGAGCTATAGGATCATCGCTGTAGTTATCCGGACGTCCAGCATTCATCCGGTTTTTCGTAGGTCCTCATGCCTTCGAGGATGCTACTGTTTATGTTCTAGTTTAGTTTAGGAGTTGAGCTAGTGGAGCATGTTCCACTAGCGTTTCTTTCTTATTTTATTCGGACTATGTATGGGTGCCATTTTGGCAATTATACAATTATGTTATTGAACTATTTCTTTCATTTGATTATCTCTTAATGACTAGATGGTTGATGTTGAACGAATTACGAATGTATAAGAAATTTTTAGTAAGTAATGTTTAGAAACAAAAAGTTTCAAATTTTCCGCTAAAAAAAATAACCTATGTAAAGTAAGAATGACGTAAGTAGGCTTGTCTGCGACCTCTGAGAGGTCAACGACGCCGGTCGCGTCTGGGGTCTAGATTCCAGTCGTGACAAAGTTGGTATCAGAGCACTAGGTTAAATTACAAAAATAATAAGTTCACATCAACCACATTGAGTAGTTTCTAAGTCATGGTAGTGAAGTGCACCACTATCCTGGATTAGAGACTGCATAATGCGTAGGAATGTTTTCCTTCTTCTGATCTTATCGTGCTTTTCTAAATGCCTGAATTCTTGGTGTTATGAGCGTGTCTAACATCAATCCTTTTTGTTTTTCCAGAGAATGAACACTAGGAGAGGATTTGGTCGGAGGAGAGAAGGAGCAGCTGCTAGGGATAATCAGGATCTACCCCAGGCTCCAGCTGAAGGAGTGGCCATACCAGTTAACCCAGCTGGGTTAACTGATGCTGAGGTGCGGGCATCTTTGGCCCAAATGGCACAGGCCATTACCATGTAGGCCCAGGCTATGACTGCCTAGGTCAACAGACAGGATGTTCAGAGGGAGAACCCACCGTTCCTTAGCATGGCTGACAGACTGAGGGATTTCACGAGGATGAATCCTCCCATTTTCACAGGGGTTAAGACATCGGAGTATCCTCAAGAGTTTGTAGATGAGGTGCATAAGATTCTGGTAGCTATGGGGGTCACTGATGTTGAGAAGGCTGAGCTGGCTTCCTATCAGCTCAAGGATGTTGCACAGACTTGGTGCAAGATGTGGCCAGATAGCCGTGTCTTAGTTGGAGTACCAGTCACATGGGAGCTGTTCAAGACAGCATTTCTGGAGAGATTCTTTCCCATGGAGATGAGGGAGGCCAAGGTTGAGGAATTCATAAACCTCAAACAAGGCTCCATGACAGTCAGGGAGTATTCCCTGAAGTTTGTTAAGCTGTCAAGGTATGTTGTTTCCCTAAGTATTTAATAGCAAGAATAAGAATAATACTGAACCTTGTTGAAATCTCCCAGGAATGCTACTTCCCTGGTTTCTAATAGCAGGGATGAGATGAGCAAGTTCCTCACAGGAATCAATGGAGACCTGGAGGAGAAGTGTCGATCTGCTATGCGCCATGACAATATGGATCTTTCCAGGTTGATGGTGCATGTCCAGCAGGTAGAGGACAGCCGCAGAAAAAGAGGTGTTCGTGATGCTAGGAGGCCCAGGCCTCAAGACCAGGCAGGACCCAATCATGGAGGCCATAGGAATAACTTTGGCGTCCGTGAGCAGCCAAGGTTCAAAAAGGGGCAGCAGAGTTCTGGGAATTCTAATCCTCAGAGGAGTGCTACACCTAAAGGAGGCAGACCTGAGTCCAAGAAGGGAAATGGAGGTGAGATGCAGCGTACTAAGAAGAATTGTGCTAAGTGAGGCCTAGCTCACAGTGGAGAGTGCAGACAGGGCACTAATGCCTGCTTCGGTTGTGGTAAGAGTGGACACAGGGTCAGAGACTATCCACAGAACAGAGGTCAGGCTGGAGGTAATACTCAGCCTAGGCCTAATCCGCAGGGTGCAGCAGCAGCCGAGCCTCCTAAGAGGAACAGGTTCTATGCCCTGAAGGGCAGATAGGAGTAGGAGAAGTCCGCTGATGTGGTCACAGGTATGCTGCAAGTATTCTCAACTTATGTTTATGCTTTACTTGATCCAGGGTCTACACTTTCCTTTGTAACTCCTCTGTTGCTCTTACTTTTGAGGTATTGCCTGAAGTTCTACATGATCCTATAGTGGTTAGTACACCTTTAGGAGAGAATGTAAGAACTGATAGAATATACAAAGATTGCCCAATAGTTGTGAGTGGAAAAACTATGTGTGCAAACCTGGTAGAGTTACCCATGCATGAATTTGATGTTATTCTTGGCATGGATTGGCTTCACAGTTGTTATGCTTGCTTGGACTATCGTAGTAGAGTGGTGAGATTTCGCTTTCCTAATGAAGAAGAGTTAGTCTGGGAGGGGTACAATTCGAGTCGTCCTAACCCCTTGATTTCTAACCTTAAGGCCAATAAAATGATGTCCAAGGGGTTATTGTGTCATCTTGTTAGTGTTAATGATTTATATCATGACATTCCTTCCATAGACTCAGTACCTGTAGTGAATGAGTTCTTAGATGTGTTCCCTGATGATTTACCTGGAGTCCCTCCCCTTCGAGAGATTGATTTTGGTATTGATTTAGAACCCGATACTAAACCAATCTCAATTCCTCTTTACAGAATGGCTCCAGCGGAACTCAAAGAGTTGAAGCTGCAGTTAAAAGATCTCACTGACAAGGGTTTCATTCAACCGAGCATATCCCCTTGGGGCGCTCCAGTGTTGTTTGTAAAGAAGAAGGATGGAACCCTTAGAATGTGTATCGATTATCGGCAGCTCAACAAAGTCACTATAAAGAATAAGTATCCACTCCCCAGAATTGATGATCTGTTTGATCAACTACAAGAGTCTAGTTTCTTCTCTAAGATCGATCTTCGTTCAGGGTATCATCAGCTTAGGGTTAGGGATGGAGATATCCCAAAGACAGCCTTTCGTACCCGCTATGGTCACTATGAGTTTTTAGTCATGTCATTTGGTCTCACGAATGCACCTGCTGCATTTATGGACCTCATGAACAGGGTCTTCCGTGAATACCTTGACTCTTTCGTCATAGTATTCATTGATGACATTCTCATCTACTCTAAGACTAAGGAAGAGCATGAACAACATTTGAGACTAACCTTGCAGGTACTTAGACAGCATCAGTTGTATGCCAAATTCAGTAAATGTGAATTCTGGCTGAGATCAGTGACCTTCCTGGGTTATGTTGTGTCCGATCAGGGCATGGAGGTGGATCCCAGGAAGACTGAGGCTGTGAAGAACTGGCCAAAACCTCTTACTCCTACTGACATCCATAGCTTTTTGGAATTGGATGGTTACTATCACAGGTTTGTGGAGGGCTTTTCTTCCATTGCTGCCCCATTGACAGCTTTGACTAAGAAGAAATCCAAGTTCGAATGGACGGAGACTTGTGAGAAGAGTTTCCAGGCAAGGACAAACTCATTCAGCCCCGGTGCTTACCTTGCCTAAGTGTGGTGAGAACTACACTGTTTATTGTGATGCATCTAGGGTTGGTTTGGGTTGTGTTCTTATGCAAGTTGGCAAGGTGATAGCCTATGCATCTAGACAACTCAAGTTTCATGAGAATAATTATCCAACTCATGACCTGGAGTTGACAGCTGTGGTATTTGCACTGAAGCTGTGGAGGCATTATCTATATGTAGTGCATGTAGATGTGTTCACAGACCATAAAAGTCTCCAATATGTGTTCACACAGAGGGAGTTGAATCTACGTCAGCGGAGATGGTTGGAGCTGTTTAAAGATTATGACATGAATGTGCACTATCATCCAGGTAAGGCTAATGTTGTAGCTGATGCTTTGAGCAGGATGAGCATGGGAAGTACATCTCACGTTGAGGATGAGAAGAAGTAGCTGGTCAAAGATGTACACAGACTGGCCAGACTGTGTGTGCGTTTGGTTGACTCCACTAGTGGGGATGTTTCAGTTCATCCTAGTTCTGAATCATCCTTGGTAGTTGAAGTCAAGCAGGGTCAGCATCTAGATCCCGTGTTGATGGAGCTGAAGGACTCAGTGCTGGTGAAGATGAATGAGTCTTTCGCTTTGGGAGGTGATGGCATACTTAGATATCAGGACAGGCTGTGTGTGCCAGATGTTGATGATTTGCGGACCAGGATTGTTGCAGAGGCCCATGGTTCTAGATATTCTGTACATCCAGGGTCCACCAAGATGTATCATGATCTCAAGCAGATTTATTGGTGGGATGGCATGAAGAAGGACATTGCAGAATATGTGGCCAAGTGTCCTAATTGTCAGCAGGTTAAGGCAGAGCATCTTAAGCCTGGTGGTCTGACGCAGATTATTGAGGTTTCGACTTGGAAATGGGAGGCCATTAATATGGACTTCGTGGTTGGGCTTCCAAGGACTAGGAGGCAGCATGACTCTATATGGGTTATTGTGGACAGATTGACTAAGTCTGCCCACTTTATCCCTGTAAAGTCTACTTACAGAGCCGAGGATTATGCGAGGCTCTATATTGATGAGATTGTGAGATGGCATGGGATTCTCTTGTCTATTATTTCAGACAGAGGAGCTCAGTTTACTTCTCATTTCTGGAGATCTTTCCAAAAGAGCTTGGGCACGCAGGTGAAGCTTAGCACTGCCTTTCACCCTCAGACAGATGGGCAGGCAGAGCGCACCATACAGACATTGGAGGATATGTTGAGAGCGTGTGTGATTGACTTCAGAGGTAACTGGGATGACCATCTGCCTTTGATAGAGTTCTCATATAATAATAGCTATCACTCCAGCATTGGGATGGCACCGTTTGAGGCATTGTATGGTAGGAGGTGTAGATCTCCAGTTGGGTGGTTCGAGGTTGGAGAGTCATCCATTTTGGGGCCGGAGATCATTCATGAGGCCTTAGAGAAGGTCAGAATGATTAGGGACAGGTTGACTACTGCGTACAGTCGGCAGAAGTCATATG
Organism: Solanum sitiens; assembly: GCA_016801875.1. Taxonomy (NCBI): domain Eukaryota; kingdom Viridiplantae; phylum Streptophyta; class Magnoliopsida; order Solanales; family Solanaceae; genus Solanum; species Solanum sitiens. The sequence continues at coordinate 606,933 of JABWTJ010000222.1, read as the reverse complement.
CTGATAATAGGAAGCGGCCTTTAGAGTTTGATGTTGGTGACCAGGTTTACTTGAAAATATCGCCTATGAAAGGGGTGATGAGATTTGGTAGGAAAGGGAAGCTGAGTCCGAGGTATGTTGGGCCATATGAGATCCTACAGCGTGTGGGTGAGGTGGCCTATGAGTTGGCATTGCCCGCAGAGTTAGCTTCTGTCCATCCAGTTTTTCATGTATCTATGTTGAAGAAGTGCCTAGGTGATCCAGCATCAATCTTACCTGTTGAAGGTTTGGGGGTTGATGAAGACTTGTCTTATGAGGAGGTACCGGTTGAGATCTTAGACAGACAGGTCAAGCGGCTGAGGAACAAGGAGATTGCCACAGTGAAAGTATTGTGGAGAAATCATCTTGTTGAGGGTGCTACGTGGGAAGCTGAGGCCGACATGAGGGCCCGTTACCCTCACCTGTTCAGCTCTCGAGGTTAGACTTTATACTCTTAAACCTATGCTTCCTTACCTCCTCGTAATTGGTTGCTATTGATTGACTGTGTATAGTGCTTTTATTACGACCTGACTGGCATTGCAACATGAAGTAGTAGTGTCATTCGGGGACGAATGTTCCTAAGGGGGGGATAATGTAACAACCCTAAAAATGAATAGGATCAAGACTTAGGTTTTTCAAGAATGCTTGTGATTAGACCAAGGTCCACACGTATTGATACGCGTAGAACCAGACCTCAGAACCCTTACTACGACCAAGCCAAGTAACTTGGGGAGTTAATTGAGCTTGGAAAGGTTGGAACCAACCATGTGAGGCTCGCGAAAACGAAGATTTAATTGAAAGAGTTTTTACCGGACTCAAAAGAAGAAATCTTAAGTTTTGAGAGTCCAAGGGTAAAATGGTCTTTTCCAAGCCAAGGGTAATATTGTAATTACCCTGAGGAATTAATTAATTTATTTAAGGTATTTCGGGTGGGGCAACCCGAATTGACCCATTTCTCGCAAATGGGGTCACTCGGGTTCGAGCCCCACTAGAAGCAAGATTTAACTTGCTTTTATTTTAATGTGTTAACTTAGTTTTTAATAAATAATTAATATTAGCTGATTTAGGAAAAAGAAATCAGATTTTTATTAATTTTGATTAATTATTAAGTTGACTAATTCATACCCACAAAGTCCTACTTCTACTAGACTTCTATCTCCCATTTCCCCCACTCTCTCTTGCACGATTTCACTCTCTCTTTCACGACTAATATCTCTCTTTCTCACACTCTCTCTGGCTGCAAACGTGAACAAAAGTCAGAAAGAAAACAAAAATTCTTCATGCTTGAAGAATTCACAAGCAAAACACAAAAGAGAAAGCAATTCGGTAACGTTAAGCAAAGCATACTACGCTAGTCGGGTGAGGTGTGAGTGTGGGTGTTTGGACTGATTTTTGGAGAGGTTCTTGGGCAGAATTCTGGAGATTTAAGAATAAAACAAAGTTATGGGTCTTCTTACTCTTGGTCCCTTTCCCAAGAGACCCCTAGGACTCAATATATTCGGCTCAAAAACTAAGGTTCTTTCCCCGTTGCATGTCCCTGTCATTAGCTCCCAACGAATGTAGGTTGGTATGAATGCTGGTAGACTTAGGATTATGTGATGTTTGTGCTGAATGTAATGTATTGGATGTATGTTAATTCATGAAAAGACAACTATGTGTCTGTGTTCGAATTAAGAAAAGAAAAAATGCAAGGCAGGTGTGAGTCTCGGCCTAGAGACTTGATTTTTGTTAATGTTATGTTGTTGCTTTATGTACTCCAATTGAAGAAAAATGTGATGTTCATGTGACATGAAGTGTGGCTGATTTGAGGAGTAAACGTCTTGGTTAAGAACTCGTGAAATATTGTATTAAAGAACATACCAAATGAACTATGTATTGTCCTATGAATTTACTAACAAATGGAAACAAAAATGAGTAATGGAGTTACTTTAAATTTCCAGCACTATGTTAACATATCTCTACCAAATTAAGATGTTTAGAATGTCAAGAAAAATAATGAAGAATAGGTGAGGTCATTGAGGGTCGAACCCGAGACCTCACCCCTTTAAAAATAAAAAAAAAATAAAGAAGAAGAAAATTCGTGTGGTGAGGGGTATTCGAACCTGCCTTGGCTGGGAAATAAGTGTGAAGGAAAAGAAAATAAGAAATGAGAGGGGTGGGATTCGAACTCACACCCTCTCGGTTAGGAACCAAGGAAAAGGAAAAATAAAGGAAAATTTTGAGAGGCGTGGGAATCAAACCCACGACCTCTATGCGGATGAGGGAAGTAAAAATAAAAATGAAATGAGGCTGTGGGGATTCGACCCCACAACCTCATAGTCAACTCAATCAGTCAACTCTTAAAAAGGGAGAATAAAATAAAGAGGTTGTGGGGGTTCGAACCCACAACCTCTCGGCCTAAGCGAATGGAAGGGAGGGGAAATTAAAGGATAATTTAGTGTGGCTGAGGGGACTCGACCTCGGGTCCCAAAGCCTTACATGAACCGAAACAAATAAAAGAAATACGAAAATGGGGTTGTGGGGGCTTGAACCCACAACCCATCGGCCAATGCAAGAGAGATTTAAAATAGAAAAGTAAGCCTTCAAATTAAATATTGTGATTTGACTTAGAGTTTAAAATGTTATGAAGATTAGAATAAAATCAATTAAAAATGTAAATGATATCCAATTGATTCAAGACTTGGGATTCCTTGCCCAAATTTCCGTATTGATACATAAGTCATACGTGAACAAAACGTACAATAATAAATGCCACCTACTTAGATCTAATTCAAGATCTTGACATAAATACAAGATACATAAGTCTTGTACAACATAATCTTAGGAATGTAAGAATTACTTAACGAACTACGAATGAAGCCTCATGGCTTGTGTGTAAAGACTCATAAGTCTAACATACGTTCAAAAGTAAGTGAACCTAAGATGTATGAAATGAAATGATGAACCCTAGAAGGGTTAAAGTATGAGTGTAAATACACTAAATGGCCAAGTGCATTGGCATATGATGAGATGAACAATGAAATGATGAAATGAACATTCACATAATAAGAGGGGAGTAACTATGAAAAGCAAAGGTGTTAATGACAATGAATGAGGTGACAACATGATATGAGGCTAATGTAAATTATGAGAGTAATCTCAAATGAGCCTAAGTAAATGTTACCAATACGTACTCACCTATGAGAGTGTAAGATAATGAAGAGACAAATCTCTATGAACACTCTAATGAGAGTATTGAGCTTAACACACTCAATACAAATGATGAGATGAGAAATCATCTAATGAGCTATGATGTCCTCATACTAGAAGCTAGCTTCCATGACGTATGAGATGAATGAAATGGAACTTTATACTGAGCACCGATAGACTAGCTATGAGCGGTGATGCCTTCTTTCGGGAAGGGCAGAGGTTCACGTAACACTCATGAGATGAGACTGTCCGGCTTGCCGAGTATGGGTCTCCTTATATCTCCTAGTCTTCGAACCTATACTGCCAATATAGGGATCTGGCGGGGTTAAATTCCCATGTACGCTAGCATGTTATTGGATCACTTTGGCCGGTGATTCCACCTCTTTTCAGTGTGGGGGAGACACTGGATTTCATGATGCTCACATGATCTATGTCGATTAAAGTTAAAGTTCCCAATGAATGAATGAGGCCAGCCTCAAATGATGCACATAATGAAATGAATGATACCAAAGGTGTTAGGATAGGATAATCAAGAGGTGAGTTAGATTCAAGTAATGACATTAGGTCGTTCTTGGTCATTGCACAACGAACCTAATGAAAGTCTTAAACTACATCCTAGGTATAACCGGTGGTTACACTGGACTATGAACAAAATGAAATGAAGTACGTATGAATGAATGAAGAAGACTCTGTGTTTGCTAATGAAGACTCCCTAGTTGAGGTCCCATATGTTGAGCCCTCATTTCAAGGATGTCTTAATGTGAAGTCCATGATTCCAAGGTCTCATGGCATATGAATAAATGATATGAAAGAAGTTATGTGCTACATGTAAAATGTACTGTATGCTATATGCTATGTGCTATGTGTAAATGTTATGTGCTGTGTGCAAATGTGAAAAGTATGATGATGTATGTTATTCTCATGGTATCACTTTCCTAATCCAAATTTGTAAAGCTCACTTACTTTCCTAATCCAAATTTGGAAACTTTCCTAATTTCAATTTGGCAAGTCCACTGACTTGACTTCCAAAAATCATGTTGTTAGGAAAGAGCTATTCTTTGTCATGCATGTCCTTGGTGTGTGCTTGCATATACCCATACTTAGTATAAGTGTGTACTAACCCTATACAAACTCTACTATTTTAGGTGCAGGCACAGGTGTACGGTAGAGCTACAGGATCATCGCTGCAGTTATCCGGATGTCCAGCATTCATCAGGTTTTTGGTAGGTCCTCATGCTTTGGAGGATGCTACTGTTTATGTTCTAGTTTAGTTTAGGAGTTGAGCTAGTGGAGCATGTTCCACTAGCGTTTCTTTCTTATTTTATTCGGACTATGTATGGGTGTCATTTTGACAATTATACAATTATGTTATTGAACTATTTCTTTCATTTGATTATCTCTTAATGACTAGATGGTTGATGTTGAACGAATTACGAATGTATTAGAAATGTTTAGTAAGTAATGTTTAGAAACAAAAAGTTTCAAATTTTCCGCTAAAAAAATTAACCTATGTAAAGTAAGAATGACGTAAGTAGGCTTGTCTGCGACCTCGGAGAGGTCAACGACGCCGGTCTCGTCTGGGGTCTAGATTCCAGTCGTGACAGAAAACCCCCATGTTAATTACCTATTTTCGGAAAGAACTTGACAAAATAGAAGTAATTGTACATGGAAGTTAATTCTAAATCATTTTCCTCGTGGGATCGACCCCAACCTAATAGTTGGGTTCTTTACTTGATACGACCGCTTATACTTCTTTAGTGAGGTGTAATTTGAGCGTATCAAATATTAGCGCCACTACCGGGGAAAGTGAATTTTAGATTAACCTTAATAACATTACTTATGTTTAGTCAACAATTTCCTGATTTTACTTTTCCTTTTCTTTTTATTTCTCTCAAGTCTGGCTCTAGTGTATGCCAAGTATACGGAGCCGGGGAGAACCAATACTTCCATTCGATCTTGAACTTATCCGTACACTTCGAAGAATGAATCATTAGCAGAGCCTAGCAAATCTAGGTGATGGGATCAACCGTCAGCCTCCACCACCGGTTGAGGCTCACAATCAAGTAGTTGCGGAAAATTAGGTTAATGATGCTTTGAGGATGCAGCCTCCCATCCCAAGCCCTCAAGAGTTCTATAGGGGCAACGTCTATATCACTGAGTCTAATGGGCCTCTTTTCCTACATACTCTACCTCAGGGGCACACGTTCGTGGTAGCTAGTACATTGATGCAGATTGTCACCGCAAGGGGTTTGTTTTTAGGGCTACCATCAGAAGATCCCCATGCTCACATAGCCAAACTGAGATCGGTGTGCAAGAGTTGTGTGGGGAGGCAAAACTTAGACATGAACATCATCGGGTTGAGAGTGTTCTCTCTATCATGACAGGATAGACCGCAATATGATTTGCTGAGTTGCCCTACAATTCTTTCTATACTTGGGATCAGTTGAGGGATGTGTTCCTAGCACGGTACTACCCGGTGTACAAAAATCTCAACCACAAAGATAGAGTGAAGAAATTTGTGGCACTACCTGGGGAGTCGGTAAGTAGCTCTTGGGACAAATTTACTGCTTTCGTGAGGGGCACCCCAAACCACCACATTGATGATGAGTCATTGAAAGAGTCCTTCTACTGGGGACAAGATGATAATAATAAAGCAGTACTCGATACAATTGCGGGGGGTTCTTATAGTGAGTGCACATATGCCGAGATCGCAGAGAAGTTGGAGAAAATCTCTTTCAACAATAAGGCTTAGAGTACTAGAAAGTCAAACACTGGGAGAAATACCTCTGCAGTGCAAAATACACATAATCCGGCTGCAGATGAGATTCATGAGGAGATGGCTCAAATGAGAACTGAGCTTCGTTTGGTATTGAAACATGTCACTGGAGGTGTAGAGTAGGTAAATGCGGTGAATTACTTGACCTAACCACCACCGAAAGCGGATGAGTACTATTATGAAGAGGATACTTATGAAGTGAATGATCAGACGAGGTGTTTCCGACCAAACACCCAAGGCTCCAATCAGGCGAAATGGCATCAAGGTCAAGGAAATCAAGGTCGAAACTGTGGGAATTATAACAAAGAGGGCCAGTATGTTCGAGATGGAAACTTCAACCGTGATAACAACTTTAATCGAGGTAACTATGGTAACAGAAATGATCGAAGTGGGACCTATGTTCCACCTCAAAATTGGGAAATTGATCCTAGGGATAGTGGAGGTAGTATGGCGCGAGTTGAAGACATGTTGCAGAAGATGAGGAGGAGGTTTGATGCTAGTGATGAGAATGTCATGGAATTGAGAGGTTATTAGGCTAACATTAGGCAAAAGGTGGAAGCACATGCGGTCTCGATTAAGAATATTGAGTTACAAATGGCCCAATTTTCTACTACTGTGAACCCACACAAACATGACACTCATCTTAGCAATACCATTCAAAACCTTAAAAATGATGGACATTGCATGGCAGTCACTACTCGAGAAGTAAACAAACTATTGATCCACCTATGCCGCATGTGGTAGAAGATGAGATAAGAAAAGATGAAGAGGTGGTGGAAAATAGTTGTGAATTAGTGGACAAAAGAGAGAAAGAAGCAGAGGTACCCAAGAAAGTGGTCCCCATTCCTGGACCGCCACCACCATTCCATCAAAGATTGGTGAAGAAGACTCAGAATTGTAAATATCAGCATTTTATCACTATGTTGAAAAAACTTTCCATCAATGCCCCT